>JAHWXV010292076.1:0-20343 GCA_024586415.1 Phrixothrix hirtus | reverse complement strand
TATTTAAAACTTAATTATTGTTTTAATGTTGTGTATACTATTCTTGTAATTGGCTATAAGCTGTTGGAATAAACTTGATTATTATTATTATTATTATTATCTCGTAGAGAGTCTGTGAATCCCGTACACTTATGGTGCACGACACTTAAACTATGAGCGGATTTGCAAAAAAAAGGTTAAAATTAGTTAGGCTAGGCTAGGTTAGATTAATTCAGGTTAGGCTAGATCACGTTGCATTAAGTAAAGTAACGTTAAGTTAATTTAAATTATGTTAGGTTAAGTAAGATTCGGTTAGGACAGATTAGACTAGGTGAGGTTAAATTAGATTAGGTCAGATTAGTAGTAAGGCGAACTTCGTCTCAGGTGCACGGTTTGTTATAATTTTGCAGCTTCATTTTCTAAACTATAGGCTCTTTCAAGTCAAACTAGTGTTGAACTGTAGAATTGTGCGTAACAACCAGACAGTAGAAAAGCTCAGTAGGTTCTAAGACCATCATTTCATAAGCTGAGTAGGTTCTGGACCACTGGAGTATCGTTTGATTAAATTAATGTATTGTGTAAGGAAAGTAGTCGTAGTTGATGTATTTAAAGAAGGTTATAGTTGTCGCTGGGGAAGAGTTATAGTTATCACGGATGTAGATGGGAAATATTTGTCGGCACGGCATCGTGCGTATTGTGGTTTAATAAGAGTTGTCATTAGGAAAGGAAGGTTGCAATTATCGGTGGCGTATAGATGGATAACAGGGATGACGCACTATGTAAAATGGTACTACAAGTCTAGATCATAAATGAGTTTTACAAAAATTTTATTTTACACAAAATTAAAAATTTATTAGGTAGTGAAGTTGTAATATTTAGATATTTAAGACTGACTTTTCATGATACGTGCACACATATAGCAATAAAAACTAACAATGCAACCTTCCTTATTAGCGTAATTTTTCGACTTACAACTTCGCTACATTCAAATTATTAGATCATTAAACTATGACTAGAAAAGTTTTATTGTAATATATTTCTAGAAATAAATTTAATGTACATTTGGAAAAATAATGTTATGTAATTAATAAACGACAAGATACATTTACGAGATATTTTAATTTCGTCTTTTCGAAGTTATGAAGAAAAATGTAAGTAGTCCATATACTGGGCAAATATTATGTTTGTGGTTTTCGCGCAGTGCTGTCTCATTGTGATATTAGTAGTTATCATTTGACTTTTCCGGTATTAGATAACTAAATTTATCAACCTATGTATGATCGTGATGTTTATTTGGCAAAGTAAGTAGATCGTATTTATTTTAATTAGGTATAAGCATATGTATCTAACTGTTCTTACATTTTAATTTAAAAACATATTTTGATGTCAAATTAGTTCGCAGCTAACAAATAATTTTCAATAAATTTGAAAAAAAGCTCAAAACACCATTTATTATCAATAAAACATAATATGTATTGTATATTACCGAAAAAGCAAAAATGAGCTCTATTTAACAAGTTAAAAATATATAGGGTATTCCATTTAAAAAATATATATCTTTATATTATAACTCAAAAGTTATACCTTCTAGAAAATATTTGTGAACGCCACTAAAATCTACATAAAAACTTGTATCAGGAATGTTTCTTACTTATTTACTAGGATCCTATGCAACTACGATACAGGGTATATATGAAAAACTCCAATTTTCAATTTCACCCTGTATCTCAGTAATGAAACTAGATAAAGGAAAATTGACTACTGCACGTTTTCTAGAATATTGTAAAGCTTTCAATGCTTTACTTCCATTGGTCTTTGAGATACCGTACAAATACATCGAAAATGGAATACATTGTACACATCAAATCCATATATCACAATTATGAAAGAAACATACGAAAAAAATGTAAAGGATGTAGATGAAGAACCTTAACTCTTTCAAAATTGAATAAAGATACTGCTGAATCTATATGTAGATAAGTATTGTATTTTTATTTCGTAGATACAATTTTCATACTCGTATAACAATTTAACAATCACTTCATAGGTTTACATTATTTTTAACTTTAATTTATTACTAGATTGTTACTAATAGTAATTATTATCATTATTATTATAAATTATATAGGTGTTAACCATTAATTACGTAAAAGTTAGAAATTCAATTTATCCAAGTTATAGTTTAAAAATGAGTTTATATTAGGTATACGTGGCATAATTATTTTTAATAAAAATAATATGTAAAACTTATCTAATTATTAAATAATATATTCAAATATGAATTTTATACAAATTTTATATTGTTCTTTCCATATTATTACTTTATAACATAGAAATAATATTCTGGCGGACAGGTTTTGATAGATATATCTATTTGTCAAACACTAATTACGCAAAATAATGAATTTATACTAATTTTATCGATTTTGTATTATACTAACTTGATGCAAAGTTTGGAAAATTTAAATAAAATAAAAATCTATAGATTTTTGATCAGAAACTCACATATATTATCCATAGTATGACCATATTGTAATTATCGCGGGTGTAGATGAGGCAGGTGAATGACTGACGGTGGATAGCGGTTGGCGTTCAATGCACCTTGATTAAGGTAATGTATTGAAATGCAATGAGAGTTGTAATTGAGGAAGAACGGTTGTAATAACCGCCGAGTGTAGATGGACGGTGGGCGGCTGACGGGGGATAATGCTTAGTCTGAGATGGTTCGGGTGTGGGGATTGTTGGGGGAGTTTGGATGTGGGTGGGTGTTGAATGAAGATGGTGTAGCAGTTACTAGACAAAGAAATGCTTTCAGGGTTGCATGCGTTGAACGTACGTAACAGACAAAGAAATGAAGGTAAATATTTGTTAGGTATAAAGGTGTTAAACTACTTGTTACGATTTAATTCAGAGTTTGGGCTCAACGGTTGTTTTATTTAAATTGTGAAAACCTTTAAAGTTCATATACTTGAGATTTGGTTATGTTGAATATTTCAGCTTAATAATAAATTGCTCAGATTCAGAGTTGCTAAGTACCAATAACTGAGAATATAATTGCTGCCTATAATTTCCGTTTATTTAGCCGGTTATTTCATTTAAGATTGGAAAATCTTTACAGATTGAATACTTGTGATTAGCTATGCTGAACATTCAGGTCTATTAAAGAAACTAGTCAGATTCTGAGTTGATATGTACCAACAATTGATTAATATATGGAATCGTTCAATTAATTTCCGAATATTTATAATGGCGTCGTTAAGGTACTTGTAACGATTTAATTTAGAGTTTATGCTCCGCGGTTATTTCATTTCAGTTGCGAAAATCTGTGGAGTTCGAATACTGCAAATGTAATTACCCTCATAATTTTGGTTATTTATAAAGATATTGTTTATTCAAAACCTTTTCAATAAATAGCCGTCGAGAATTATGAATCCGTTTAGAAGGCAGCTGTTTTTACTAAATCTTAAACATTCTTCTAGTGCGATTAATTTAATAGTTTTGTTTGCTTAGTAGGGCTCAATCCGTAAATTGGATATTTACTACGGCAATTGTACTTAGGACATTTCAAAAATTTTGAATTTATGCAAAACAGCTCAAAATTTTTAGCAAAATTGAAAATGTCTTTTTATATTGATAGCTATCGATTATTTTTTATTTAAACTTGCCAAAAACTATGTAAGGAAATACATTGGTAGATAGTTTGCGGAAGTACTTTATGATCATCGAGGCCACTTGCAAGTAAGATTCTATTGCATAAAACTCAACAAGTACCCCATTATGCCTCTATGCATATGGCACTAAAAATGTCTAAAGAAACGTCATTACTCGATTTTTACCTAAGTTTATTTTAAATGTCTATACATTATCGAATAGTGAAGGTGACAAGCGTGGGATGTCTAAATATATGCTTATGACAAAATAAATCTGTTACAATGACTTGGATCAAAATTATAACATGTAATTTTAAATCCTATCAAAAGAACATTGATTAGATCAAGAGCTGGACCTTACAGACACAAGGTAAAGTTTTATTTTAAAATATTTAGAAATAAAACAGGAAGGGTGGAATAGAAAACACCAATGCCTTTTATTTTAGTTTTAGGTTTTTTTAGTTGCTCATGTATATTAAATACACATACAATTCGGTTCTGAGTAGTTCATAAAAACTAATAATGTTAGGATCTCAGTGTATGGATGTAATCCACGATCAACGTACTTTCAATCGCTTTTTACAAAAACAATACAAAGGGTTAATGTTTAGTACCGTTATAATCATAAACCGATGTGGTGTCGGATATGTATTTAAAATATACGTTGCGTCTAAATACGTAGTGTTATCTGGTTGATTGCTCTCAAGTTATAGTGGGTGTTAGACTTGTCAATTGGTATTTAGTATAAAATGTTGTAATTATTTCATTAAGGGCCCCATTCACGATTACTACACAAAAATCATTGGAGTTTTGAAATTGGAAGATGCGTTAAAAAATCTTCAAGAAGCCGATGAATCAGAACCAGAAAATCGGGTAGAAATCAGATCAATGGCATCTGATACTGATAATGATATCGTCGACGTGAAATAAGAAAATGAGGGTGAAAGGCAAGGAAATAATTTCTATGGTATGTACTAATTTCAAATTATTCTGAAACTGTATTGATCTATTTGAGGATTATTACTTTAGGTAACAATAGAACGCTATGTTGAAAGTTCCCGTATAATAACTAAAACGTGTCCCCACAATGTTATGAAGCTACCTGGCATCGTAGGACAAATTGCCAGAAATGCTAAAATAGGGGTAGGGTGCTGGAATCTAGCTTTTAAGAACAATACATTAGAATTATTGGGGAAATATATAAGCGATATATAGCAACTGTACGACAAAATATCAAAGGGAAAGAAATTACTAGACCACTGATCTAACGAACACAAAGCCTTTTTTGGTTACTTATATATCTTACAGGGGTATTTCGAGAAGGTCACCAACGTTTGGGTGATTTTTGGGCAACTAGTTAGTTGGAAGATAATATTTTTAGATTGTTCATGTCCGAAAAATGTTTTAGATTTCTTGTGAGATGTTTGAGATTTGATGACGGAAACACAGAAGAAACGCGACGTCAAGTAGACAAATTAGGAGCTGCTCGAGAAAATTTTACACTGTTTATTGACAACTAAAAATGCCATTATCATCTTGATCAACATGTGACAATAGATGAAATTCAGGCTACGTTTCGCAGTAGTTGTTCATTTAGGTAGTATATACCATCCAAACCTAGTAAGAATGGCACAAAAGTTTTTTAACTTAACGATGCTAAATTATATTGTATTAACAATTTGGAAATATACCGTGGACAACAGCCAGAAAAGCCTTTCAACCAATCAAATTCTTCATATGCGGTAGTAATGCGGGTAGCAGAACCAATTTTTGGATTTGTCAGAAATATCACTGCCGATAATTGGTTCAGAATTTGAAAAAATAAAAGGGAAACTCCATCAACTTTCGTGTTTCTCAAAGAACGTGTTTAGTTCAGCAGTATTTTCAGTTTCACTAAAAATGAAACTCTCGTTTCATCAGAAGGAAGATTGTTATACTGCTTTCAAGTATGCACGCATCATTCGACGGTATTGATGATGATATTGAAAAAGAACCTTACATTGTGTCATTTCATAATAACAAAATCTGGCTTAGCTAAAGTTGATAAGTTATGTGCTACTTGTAGTGTTTCTAGACCAACAAGGAAATGGTCAATGGTAACGTTTAGCATTTATTAAACCTAGCCGGCATTAATGTCCATATTATTTTTCTTGGTAACAAAAAAGAATGTTTTACAAGATATGAGTTTATTAAGGAGCTGTCCCTTAATTTATTAGAAGGTTAACTCAAAAGAAAAGCACAACTAGTGAATCTCCCACACGATGTAAATTATATGTTAAAGAAGGAACAACCCATAGCTGAACCCTCTCGAATTATTAGAAAAAGAAGCCATCCATGTTATCAAAACAATAAAAAACCGCATTTACACTGTACTCTTGTGAAAAATGTGATCTTACTTTATGTCAACGGACACACGCAAAAGTAGCCTGTGAAAGTTGTTAGAATATCAATAACGATAGTGATTCTTCGGAACAATTTTTATATATTAGTGTAGGTAATAAAGTTTCTGCAACAGCTTGTTTTATTTTATTTTGAAAAATCTATACTTTGTAAAAGATTTTATTTAAGTATATTACAAAAGCTTTTTATTAACAATGTCAGGTTGGAGTTTTCCTATAAAAGGGAAATTTGTAATAATTTGTAACAAAGGACAACAGACATAAGTTTAAATTTTTGGTGTGATAAATTTTCTACGACGTCACTTATTTATATGTTAGTTTCTCGTTTTCCGACAAAAGATCGCAGTTGCAGTACAGTAGTAATAAATTTGTTTTGTATTGATAGCTGATGTTTGTTATTTTATGTAGCTTAAAACCCTTTACTAACTTTTCTATAACGTGATGTCAATAAGCATGTAATTAAATTATAGCCATTCCTGCTTAATTTTAAACTCTGTTTATAAAATATTATATCTTAGTTACAGAAAGGTTGTACGATAGGTAATTAAATAACCGTTAATGGTAATCATATTAAGAGGCTCTATGTAAATAGAAACGTCAGGAGATATATACTTGTTAAATCAAATTAACCTTCTACCAATTACATTAATATCAGGGGGCGGCAAAGTATTCATAAAATAGATTGAAGTAAATGACAATAATTTAGGCTGGTAAAAATTCAAAGATTTTATTAGAAATAATTTAAACAGGGCAGTATGAACAAACGAAGTATAACTGGTTAGATGTTCGTGTATCGAATACGAATGGTAATCGATACTAAAGGTTTAAAGAGGAGTGGCTAAACTAAATTGTTATAAAGCACGTCCTACAATTATACCCACTAAATAAAAGCTTGCCTCTTTGATATTTAATAACCATGCTAAGTTGTTGAGCGACATCTGGCACCTCGTTGGTTCAGTGGTTATTTGTGAGATTTTTGTGATTGAAGCATTAGATGTAATTTATTGCAAGCATCGTACCAATACTGTTGGGGAACTTCATTACGAATAGCTGAGGAATATAATTTAGAATAATTTATCAATCTTATCTAATTTAATTTCTGTTGCAAGACTAGAACAAACAGGATAAGTCCATTTGTACGCACAAACGAAAGTGCGAGCACAACGGATTTCATTATTGTTTAGTGTATCGATCATAGATCCGACCTTCGTATCCTACGAAATAGGAGACACCATCAAGAAGTGGAAGGTACTACACCAGGAAACCTTCCGTAATCACCACTGTTCGCATGGAAATTCGGGAGCACCACTCATAGGGAAGCGTCAATGCAACGGTCAAGCATAGCTTTTAAGGAAAAGTTAAAAACACTAATTCAAAACTCTACCCAAAAATGTTAAAAAAGCGGGAAGACCTTACCCAGACAATACAAAGATGGTGTAACCTATCGATGCCCACAAAAAAATAAGCCAAAAGAACTAGAGGAGATTTCTATCATAACGATGAAGTGTATTAAACTCAGAAGGGAGTATCAAACGAGGCGGCAACGAAAGAAAAGGTAAAATAGCGTATAAATATGTGAAGAAGCAACTAAGTGGTTTAATCTAAGCGTTCAAGATGAAACGTTGAATGAAGCTATGTAATGGATAAGAACATGAGGAGTATAGCATATCATATTAAAAAATTGTTCAATAATTATGTGTAACAATGTTAAAGTTGTACGAACACAGAACTGTTCCCGATTCATGAGATATTACTCGTGGACAACATCATAGGATATACAAATGAATATAATACGATCACCATTGAAGAATTGTTAACAGTAACTAAAACAACTGCACAAGTCGTTAAGGCTATCGCTTTATATAAACTAGAGGCATGGTGTTAAATTAAATCTAACAGGAGTCATTTAATTGGGAAACATTGCGTCATCAAGACGAAACAACTAACTCTAACACTGAGAGCATATTACATTCGCATAGTTACAACTTTATTAAGGCCAGTAAACTTAAATACAACAGTAGCATTTACAAAAACAGTGACCCAGTTAACAAAATAAAGCTAAGAACAAGCGTTAGATTTTACAAGTGGGGCCAATCGCAACCAGCTTCAAGCGGAACTAGAACCACATATCTGCACACAGGTCCACGAGCATTCAGGATTAATCTGTGGAATAATGACCAGAGTTATCATTGATGTTGTCGCGCTGATAGGGAGAATCATCATATGGAGTAAACAACGACACCAGAAGCAGCCAAGCTCACCCAAAACGGATGATCCAATAGAAATTCAACCC
The DNA here is from genome assembly GCA_024586415.1 of Phrixothrix hirtus. NCBI lineage: Eukaryota > Metazoa > Arthropoda > Insecta > Coleoptera > Phengodidae > Phrixothrix > Phrixothrix hirtus. Next base: position 12,022 of record JAHWXV010292076.1, on the reverse strand, counting down.
CTAGATGACATATCCTAACCCTAAGCCCGCTAGAAAGAGTAGCATTATGTTCGGTTTAATTTCCAATAATTTAAATAATTAAAATAAATAAACTTCGAAGTAGGACATGAAATCATGAAATTAACTCAAACAGACACCTGACCTGATACCTGACACCTGACAGAGCAGTACTACAATAAAAAACTGTTAAAAATGCTTATGTGCGAATTCCAACAAGGGAAAGAAATTATGACAATGCAATTCGGCAAAACGATTAATTATATGAATCTAAGAAGCAGCAAAAGAATCGACAAAATCACAAGATATATATAATAATCAACTGTATTAAGTTAAGATCATTAGAATAAGGTAAAGTAGGCCTCGGAAAGTAACCAAATAAAGGAAATAATTAAGTATCTATAAATGTTACAAAATTAATATAACCACAAACTGTAATGTAAACAATTCAGACTACTTAAGTGTAACACTAATTTTTAGTATAAAATAACCTGTGATAGTAGCAATAAATAGATTCTTACTCTAAAGTTCATTGATAAATGCTATTAGAATCCCTCTTAGATTCCAGGCATTCTAACATCTCTAAGGTAGCTGAGGTTGGCTGTCCGATAGGAGTTACAGATAGAGATGGTCCTGAGCAAAAAGAAGAAAAGGTTAAATTATATGATACTTACAACACCATATAATCCGTCAGCAAGTACCAGCAACAAATGGTGAAACAAGGAGCTAGGCATTCATCCTAGTCCTCCAAGAAGGAGGTGACCGCAGACCACAGCGTCCGGCCAGCCAAGTGGAGAGCAGCCACAGGCCACAGCATCCGGCCAGCGAAGAATAAAGCGTAAGCAGACCACAAAGTTATACCATCAAAAAAGAAGGCATCAGCAAACCATAGCTTCCGGCCTCCCAGGGAAAGAAGGTGTCCAGGGACCACAGAGTCCGTCCAGCCAACGGTCTCAGAAACAGGAGAACTCGGCAACCAACAGAGATGCTAGAGACAATGCAACGCTCAAACAAAGGCAGGTAAGCAATTCTAAATGACTAAAAAGCAGGAAAAACGGTAAACCCAAGTTAGCCAACTCGCAAGTAAGCAGCAGGAATTAAGAAACAATCTGAAGAAAATCCTAACCAATGCGAAAAAGGAAAATCATAGCAGACGAACGCCGTCACATGCGCTAACCCAATCGGCAACATTGAAAAATGTATGGGAATGACGAAGAAATACAGATGTTAAATAGCTTAAATCAATTAGAGCATAACTACCACAAATCACAGCGAAAAAACAAGATGTAGAAATCCTAGAGTGGAAACCAAACAAGGTGAGAAATTTTTAATAACGACTCCATAAATATAAAAAATTGTTAAAGAGTGGTCAAAACGAAGGGCAATAATATTATGAACTAAAGCCAAAGGAGAGCGACCTAAAGTTTCCAACAAGTCAGATGCCAATTTTTCAGGGGAATTATGAAAACTGGATGTTATTCCAAGATTTATTTTGTAAATTAGTAGATGAGAATGAAGGCATTTCAAAATCGGAAAAAATGAAATACTTGAAAATACCTAAAAATAGAACTAAATTTCTTAATTCAATATTTACAAACATCAGATAAATTATCAGTCAGTTTGGAAAACGTGGTAGAGCGATACGCAAACAAAAGGTTGCTATTTTCCAAATTAATGGACAAGATAATCGACTTACCAGTTGCAGTAGATAAGTTAGCCGCGAAATTGAAACATATTAATGATGCAACATGGAAGTGTATCCAAGCACCAGAGAATTTGATAGTTCCAATACACGAATGTGAAGAAATGATGGAGAAAGTGGGACAACCATACGATACGACACTTCGAAGAAATGGTAGAGAATTCACATGAAATCCAAAGTATTGAAGTTATAATGACATTTCTCAAGAGAACGTTTCAGGTACTACGGACAACAATGCCAATCCAACAATATGCATGTTGTCATCAAGCACATGATATTACAAACTACCAACGATTTAAAAGATTTAAAATCTTAGGACGGAAAGATTTCATAGGGAAGAAGCTAATCTTCTTAACTTGTTTGCACCACAGCAACCAAGTAAACTTTCAAAGCCAATGAAGTCGCCATTTCTACGGAAGACACTATCATTCATTATTACATATCGACAGTCAGAAACAGAACAGGTTCACATGAGCAAGAAGTGCACCAACTCCAAATGGACTATATCATCACTAAGCAACGCTCATAGCAGAACCATCACACCAGGGATCGAACAAACCCTACAACGGGATAAGGTGGCAAACGCAGGAGACTCCGACAACAATTTACATGAGAAGAGAACGGAAGGAAGTCTTAGTAGCCACAGCACTTGTAAGTGCACCAATATACCAAAGAATCCAAGAATACTTGAAATTATCATAAGCCATCCTAATAACAGAAGAAGCGACAGAGTGCTTAGGACTACCCAGGTAATCAGTAAAGGGAGAGGTGTCAGATCTCGGGTATACGACCCCCAAAAAAGCTGAAACAGAAAGTAGAATTACAATTACACTCGAGGTTTCCAAACAGTTTTATGTTGACAACATAGGCAGTTGCATTCCCTAGCTTGTGCCTTCATTACCGTCAAAGAAGATAGCAGATCCAACATACCGTATCCCTGGACCAATCGACACAATGTTAATAGCCGAAGAATATGGTCAAATAGTAGATCAGGGAGCTCAAAGGGCTGACCAAGGATTGTTCGCATAGCATACCGCTTTTGAATGGATCTTCTGAGAATTAATAAAAAGCCAGCCAGTGAACCACTACAAGTAAAAAACGTAACAGTTCAGTCCAATGAGTTAATAAAATTTTGAGAACTAGGAAAAGTATCAGAGATAATGCAAAAAATCCAGCAGGAAACCGACTGCAAAATAAAGTATGAGGAAACACAAAATAAACCAAAATGGAATATTCATAGAAAACATTCCATGGAAAGGTAACCCCCAAGAATTAGGAGAATAAATAGGAAAACCTATAACAACGTTGCTGCAGACGGAAAAGAAATTGATTATGGATAAGGAATATGAATAACAATATGTCTAGTATGAGATACTTCAGGGAACTAGGCCATATGCAAAGAGAACAACCACATGAAGGTAACAGTAGTAAATACTACATTCCCCACCACGTAGTAAAAGCCACGTCAAAGTTCAGAGTTGTGTTCTACATTTCAAGAAAAACATCAAACGGTGAAAGTTTATACGGTACGATGCATGCAGGGCCTTGGGTGCAAGGAGAACTGATGACAAACCATCAGTTCTCGTTGCACAATCTGGTCGAGAAAATACGCATAACAATGATGGCAGATATCGAAAAGATATATAGACAAATTCAAATAGCACCCAATGATCAACGATACCACAGGATTATGTGGCGGCACAACGCAAACAAGCCACTATTATCGGATGCAAATTTATTGACCCCTGTCTTTAAATAAAAATAAACAAAAACTCTGGAGTGAAACTGAAAAACTCAAAAAGCATTGGGTGGAGAATTTAACGATTAATCACATATAAATTAATTATACTTAACAATTGATTCCCTTAAAAGTGGAGTCAGAAAATGTGTTGAAAATTTTTACGGTTGTACAAACGAAAAGTCAACTTTAAGTTCCTATAACTTATTTATTTATTAAACTAATTACTTCAAATTTAAACTAGTAATACAACAATAGATTGGCTATAGTATGATATAAATTAAATTAACGTTTTTCTTATAATTTTCATATAAAAAATTTGTTTCTTGAACAGAAGGTATTCAGTTATTAAAAGTCGTAATAAATTTTTGTTTAAATCAAATTGTAGATAAAAATGAGTGAAATAGTATATTAATATTATTTTGTCTTTGTGATTCACAGTAGGGACAAATATTTGTATTTATTTTTGTTGCGAAGATAAAATGAAATGCAAAGCTAGCCGTTCAACTCCTGGCCTTGAATGTGCGGTACACTGCGTATCATAAAATACATACAGTGTATGAAAACATTTTTCCGAGACATACTGACTACATTTTAAGAATAAACAATATGTATGTTGTACATCTTACTTTGTAACATAAAATCAAACACATACTTCATAATAATTTTATATTTCAATAAATTATCTTATCGTTAAATAAAATTTTGTCCCAATTTTGTCATTTCTCAAAGTATTTTAGGCAGTATGATACAACATGCCGCTTCGATTAAACATAACACAGTTGTACTTTCTAAAGCGTACCCCACCTCACCGCGCTGGAGTATTGCGACGCTCTCTTTGTATAAGCTTTAAACATTTTTTATATGTTGTTCTTTCAAGATTTCATAAATATCTTTACATAATTATTAACTAATTAACAAGTACTACCACTTAATATGAACAATTCGCCGCTATGTTTGCTAGAATGGTAAAACGCAACCATTAAATTTTTATCTTATAACAGTAACACTAACAAAGATATCAAATTACAAAAATTAATTTAGATTTAATATGCTTTTATGTATCCATGGTTAAAATTGAATGAATTTCGTGCAATACTTTTCGAGTAATTAATTGATATAGTGATAGAAGCTTTTAAAATCGCCGAAAAATATGCTTTCTGACATCGTTATTAATTTAGTGAAAAGTAAAAATCATGTAACTGTGAAATTTAAGTATCTGATGGAAAATAAAATTCTCTATCCAACCGGGTTTATTTTATTTAATTTGATTCAGTAGTACCTTTTTATTATTTTTTAAAGAGAGGGGTCAATTCATTTGCATCCAATAATAAGTGAAATTGAGCTCGCAACAGTGAAATATGACACATCAGCATCGTACTTAGTGATAAAAATGCTGCAAAAAATAACGAAAGAAGAAGAAGGAAACTACTTGAAGACAGCAGAAACTGTGAGGCAAAACTTTTATGGAAATGACCGTATCTCAGTCTCGGATGCAGAGGAAGAAAGTGTGCTACAATATATAAACTTGACAGACCTACTTGCAAAATGGAACTTCAAGCTACGGAAGAGCTAAGTTCATGGGTGAGCCATTGAAGAAGTATCTCTAGTGCTGAGAGTTTAAAAGAGATAGTGTAAACATTACTTAAGATGCAAAAGCTAACAGAACGTAAACTACGATCGAGGAAGTACAGTAAACAGCGGCATATACAGAAAAATTGTCAAAATTCTATGAGCAGTCCTACTGATAATATAAAGCACCAAGAAGTCGCCAACCAAGTGGCGTCGTTAAAATATCAACAAGATAATCCTTACATTAAAGGAACAATCGCAGGGAGGAATTGCCAAATGCTCCTGGATACACGAGCAACGAAGGCAATAGCGAAACCAAACATTTTTGGGAATGGGGGATTACTGCTTTCGCAACTGCGATTACGTACAGCTACAGGAAACCGTGCAACCGTTTATGGTGAAATTATTACCAATATTAAGATCAGTTGTAGGAAGTTAACGCATCGCGTGCTAGTAGCTGATACTGAGGAACCTGTTATATTGGGTATGGATGTAATGTCTAAGTTTGGCTTCGCTTTAGACTTGAAGAACAACATCAGACGAGTTGATGATGAAGAGATGCCCATGAATCAGCGGGATGACCATCTAATGAAAATAGTACTAGCAGAGGAAATGACATTACCGCCGAACAGCGAAACTACAATTGTGGACCAACCGGATGAAGACTTCCGTGTAAGATGTATAGGAATTTTAGAAACCAGCAATATAAATATTTGTAGTGGTATTCTGGCTGAAAAAGTGTTGATCGAGGCCAAGGAAACAACACCTGTTAGCTTGATGAATGTAAATATCTTCCAGATGACTCTAAAGAAGGGCACTGAATTAGAAACATGCACACCTACCTCAACTGTGGTAGCTTGCACAAAAGCCGGTGAGAAGATTTTGCTCGTGACGAATTTATCGAAACTGCACGCCACACTCGAATCCATGGATAACGGTTTATCCTGCGAGCAAAAGCATAAAGTCAGCAGGTTGAACCAACGATATGCCGAAATATTTGCCACAGATGACTGTTTAAAAGGAAGAACAAATGTTGTGACGCACAAATTAAATACCGGTAATGCCTAATCAATACGTCACCGACCAACGAGATTGCCTTTATCCAAACGAGAGGAAGCCGAACGGATCATCAAGAACGTGGCTTGTGAAGGGATAATAGAGCCATCCAGCAGTCTTTGGGCAAAGTCAGGTGTACTAGTTAAAAAGGAGCTGGTAGCACCAGATTCTGTGTGGATTACCGTCGTTTAAATAATGGGACCAAAAAGAATAGCTATCCTCTACCCAGAACTGACGACACTTTAGACACGCTTTCCGGCTCCAAATAGTTTTCGACTCTAGACGTGAAAAGTGGTTATTGGCAAGTCGGTATGGAAGCTGAACATCAAGAAAAACCAGCATTCTCTGTTAGATCTGATCTCTGGCAGTTCATCGTTGTACCTTTTGGCTTGCGCAATGCACCAGCTACGTTTGAAACAACTAATGGAATTGATCCTGAGAGGGTTGTCTTGGCAAACATGTATAGTATACTTGGACATAGTTATTGGAAAGACCTTCGATGAACACCTGAAAAATCTAGAAGAAGTGTTGCAAAGACTACGAAGTACACATCTACATCTTAATCCGTAAAATTTCAATTTGTTTCAAAACAAAGTGAAGTACTTCGATCATGCAGTCTCTGAGACAGGTGTGTTAGGTCTGTACAAGAATAGCAGCAGCCGAAAGATAAACGTGAATGAAGAAGTTTCTTAGGGTTATGCACTTGCTATCGTCGATTTGTACGTGAATTTGCAGACACCGCAAAACCACTTACAAAACTTACTGAAAAAGACCAGCAATATTTATGGAGTAATAGCTGTCAGGAGTCATTTGAAACACTAAAACGATAACTGATAGCGGCACCTATACTCGGTTACTCTAGAATAGAAGGAAGGTTTGCCTTAGATACCGATGCTAGTCATGTGGGCATCGGTGCAGTGCTATCGCAAATGAAAGACAGACAAGAACGAGTAATTGGGTATTTCAGTAAAGTGTTGTTCAAACCTGAGAGGAACAATTGTGTTACGCGCAAAGAATTGCAAGCGATGACAAAGACCGTTGACCATTTTTACAAAAACCTTTATGGACGAAATTTTTTATTGAGAACTGATGATGCACCGTTGAAATGACCCGTGCAGCTTAAGAAGCCAGAAGGTCAAATAGCGAGGTAGATTGAACGGCAACAACACTGCGATTTTGAAGTTGAATATCGTGCCGGAAAATTCATATTAATTCTGACGCTTTATGAAGACAGCCTTGCATAGAAGATTGCAAGCATTGTGCTAGGTTGGAGTGAAAAGTTGAAGATCTTCTTGTCAGCCGTACTACTGTAAATAACGATGACTGGAACCAAGATAATGTAAAGCAAGGTCAAGAAAACGACCCAGACACGAAGGTGCTATTGCAATGGAAGACTGAAGGTCGAAGACATGGCTGGGCGAAGTTGCCTCATTTAATCCCATTGTTAAAGCTTATCGGTCCCAATGGGGCTCCTTCCAAGTTCAGGACGGCCTTTTGAAACAGGCCTGGAAAGTGATGATGGAGGTAAAAGACGAATCCAGTTAGTGGTTCCGAAAAACCCAGTATCGGAAATTCTACGACAGCTGCAAGATCGTCCATCAGGAGGGCATATGAGAATAAAGAAAACTTTGGAAAAGGTCCGTGAAACATTTTACTGAATCAACTGCAAGAATAATGTTAAAGAATGGTGTCGAAAATGTATAATATGTGCATCTGGGAACGGTCCGTTTGGGAGGCGAAAAGCATCGATGCCGCAATATAATGTGGGCAGTCTATTTGAAAGGGTAGTCATCGATATAGCTGGTCCATTTCCAGAAACCTAAGCGGGAAACATACATTTTGGTTGCAATAGACTATTTTAGTAAATAGACCGAAGCATACACTCTACCTAATAAACAGGCAGCTACAGTGGCCAAGACCTTGGTATAAGAACTGTTTAGCCATTTTGGGAATTTGCAATTACACTCAGACCAGGAAAGAAATTTTGAGTCAGACTTATTCCAATGCCTGCGAGACTAGAACAACTTCTCTTCACCCACAGTCAGGTATAATGGTAGAACGCATGAATCGAACAATGGGAAAACATTTGTCAAAAGGTTTTCAGACCATCAAAGAGATTAGGACCAGTACTTGCATCTATTCCTGATGGCATATCGATCAGCCTTAGATGAAACGACAGGGACGCCCCAAATAGAGTGTTGTTTGGGTGTGAAATAAGACTACTGCGTGATTTTAAGTTTGGTAGTAATCCTGGAGAAGAGGAAGTCGTTTGAAATGCGTATGCTGAAAGCCTACGAAAGAAACTAAATTCCATACATTGAAATAGTTCGCAATAACATCCAGATCGCCAGCGATCGAATGAAAGTTCAGTAGGATATAAATTCCAAAATGGGAGGATTTCAATTCAATGGTCTAGTCTGGTTGTACCAACCTCAGCGACGACGGGGCCTATCTCCCAAATTGTAAAGATCTTGGGAAGGTCCCTATAAAGTGATAGAAAGGATCAACGATGTAATCTATCGAATTATGAAGTTGTCCAGAGGAAAGCCCAAAGTGGTTCACGAGAATCTGTTAGTCCCGTATGCTGGAAAGAATGCGATCAAATTTGAATTTTAAGAATCAGGAGTCAAAAACAGCGAAAAATCATTTATTGACTTCATGACAACCTATTCTGGACACCACAAAGCTAGATTTGGGGTTACCACTGTAGAGTATAGAAATTTGTTTGATGTACCAGAGGAGTACCCCTTGGCCCATTGTGTCACTAAAGACGTCAAATGTCCCGTGGCATCGCAGTTGAGTTTAAAAAGAGGTGTGGTGACGTAGAAGAAATACTGCAACAAGAGTCAGAAATTGGAAAGGCGTGTCACGTACTATGCCGTCACCGCCAAGGTATGCGAAGCATTTACTACCTTGTGACGAAAGCATTATCCCATCAAAAGCCACGTTATGAAGATCTGTGGAAGGCGTTATGAGATTTAAGGAAAAATATTTGTGTCGGCGCTAGTAGAGAGTTAGCTACACCAAAGCTCGGTTGTGGCCTAGGCCAGCTTAATTGGCGCGTGGTACGTAATATGTTAGAGGTAGTGTTTCAAGATACTGATATCAAGATCATAGTGTGTAGCTGGAATCCAAAAGGAACTCCACCAACGATGAAATCTGTGGAATGCCATTCTTTCAAAAAAATGGGGCTGCAAGTATGAATCGCAGTACAGATTCCGACATTCGCCAAGAAAGTGTAATGAACCTATACCGACGCAGTGAATTTCCCTAGTGCGTATAATTAATTTAGTAAATTATGAGTATAAACACACTGCTTTAAAACGGTATAGCTCCATTAATTGTATTTATTTTGTTTAGTTGAAATCATTTGGTAAGACCTAATATAACAAAACACTCGGTATATATTTTAATTATTTATAATTTATGTAATTACCGATCTTTCTAATTTATTATATTTATTCATTTTTGCTTTTTAATTATTATTTTATAATTACCGATTAACGATTTAATTCTTTTATTTGTATTTAATTACCATTATATTAATTAGTGTTAAGATATGATGTATCTTAAATTTATTGTAATGTATTAATCTAAAGAGTTCAAGATTTTTGACCCCAGTCAACGTTATTTTGCTTATTTAGGTCTAGGCATTTGAACTTTATGCATATAAAACCACGAATGTTCGAATGTGATCGTAGTTTTACATTTTGATGGAAATTTTATGTTAATTAAACTAATTTAACCGCTTTATTTTAAATGATATGTAATTCGTTTATTCAATGAATGATCCGTGTTGTAATCCGCCTTTGGTCACATAATTTTTAATATTGATAATTAACCTAATTAAGCCTGTATAATTATTTTCGTTATTTTTGAGCGTATGTAAATGGTTCCATTAATATTATTTTTACTGTTTATACACGCTTAAATCGCGCATACAATGATGTACTAATTTGTTGTAAAGCATCTTAATTAAGGGATTCAATCCAAGAGAAAGCTATTTTGCCTTGAGCTGAGTGATAGCCGTTTAGTATATAAACACGTTTTCGAAGCCGGATTATTCAGAGTTCTTCGCTGCCAGAGCAAAGCAACACCTCGTACGAGATTTATTTTACCGCCAGCGCTAATAAAAACCATTTCAAATCAACTAACATAGGTTAAAACTACCCCGAGAACCAGCGTAGTATTTTTGATCCTATGAAATATTGTAAAATTCTGTTTACGTTGCATAAAATTGAAGCTCAGAACACAGGAACAGTACTTTTGTTACCGATAGTAGTGACCCCAAAATCGCAGGGTCAGCGAAATTTATTAACAGTTAACGGTACTGATTTCCAGGTTCATTGACCGGCGCAGCTTAGTTTCAAATAACAAATACGGCTACGATTCTCATTTAGACAGCAATTGTATATAATAGTAACTCACCGGAATGTTCAAAACCATTTCGTCCTTCCACGCATTTATACGCCAAGTTCCTTTCAGACTAGATCAGCATCCTTCAGGCTGACGCTACTTCCAAAGAACGCACGTCGACTAGCTGAATCCTCTATTTGAAACCCAGTTTAGTTATGAACAATTGCATGCTACATGAGAATTACCTAAATTAATTTTCTTCAGCACTAAACAACTAACTAATGACAAAACGAGCTGCACGGCACCTGTTACAAACGCCATTTTGGCGATCCACAATCTTCAAATCGATTTAATTGAACGCAATACTGTTAAAAAGGGCTTTGTCACGGCATCTACGTTTAACAAAGGTATAAAAAACGGCCGTCAATTAATTTAAAGGTTGAAACCTGTCATTATTCAAATTAACTTGTACATAATTTCTGATTTATTTTTTAAATAAATACTGTTCTTTGTTAATTTGTGTTATTAATAAATACGTGAAATTACAACGAATAAAGGATTGTACTATTAAAATAATATAACCACCCCAAGAGCAAATAATTTTGTAATAGAGTTTTACAGAAACCAAAGCATGACATGCAGGTCAGAATAATTAACATTCAAATATTTCGAATTAAAAATAAATTTACCAATAGTCAGAATAGATAAAAGTAAATTACATTTCAAGTGTAACTGAATTACAAATATAATTAAAGTAGCATATCTAACGATATCGAGTTACAAAAATTGTGATTAATAATTAACCAAAGTTAAGATTAAAAATATAAGAGTTACCTAAGTTAAATTATATCGAGTCATGACTCGTAAACATATACCCTGTATACAAAATAAAAGTGATTAACAAACTGAAGTAAAAGCGAATAACAATTTACACTAGGAAGAATTCTTGTAAATATTGTGCATAATTAAAGTAAGCTTTAAGTATATTGTTCCCGAAGCAAACAAGTACAGTTCTGGACCTACACTCCGACTTAGAAGCTAACTCGCGGCATTAGTAACTCTGTTCCAACCCCAACTAGATAAAGGCTGGACACGTAACAATTTTAACATCTAGAATAGGGACACGTTACAAAAGGTAGAACCATCGCAAGTGCAAAGTCCAAGGTCACTGTTAAGGGACGCAACAGTCTTAAAGAAGGGACAGTGTAATTAGAAATAATAAGAATCTAATAGAAAATTCTAAAAACATGCAACACTTTTTTCTAGAATAAAATAGATGATGTAATCCCCAAATGACTCATTGCAGTAACCGATATCTGTCATTTGAATTAGGTCAGCAATGAGTTATAGCATTGTAATTTATTACATCATTATTGTTACTAATTTCTTATTCTACACTATTCCATAACAATTTAGAATTTATGCGTTCTATATAAACAGTAGATTAAATTCCCTTAGTTTAGTTTTTAGTAGAATCTCATACTGTTAGTTACAGATGAACATAAATATACATAAATAGAAATATAAATGTTTGCTGTTAGTGGATTGTGAAATAAATATTTAAATAATTAAGTGTATATAAATAATTGTAATTTTAGTGA
>JAHWXV010292044.1:0-12027 GCA_024586415.1 Phrixothrix hirtus | reverse complement strand
CGACATCCAACTATAGCGACCAACAAGGCAAGCCAATACGCATAAAGAAAAATAGCATAGAACTGATAGAAAGTTAGTGGAACTTTATTGTTTATTATCCGTACTATGTAGTGTACGACTAAGGGGCTGGACAATTATCAGCACTCTAAAATGATGAGTTAATCATAAAATCAATATTTGGTGTACTTAAATTTAGGATAGTCGGGTGGTTTATAAATATTATACAACTGACATAAACGTCATTATTGTTTGTATAATTTCTCAATTAATAATTTAAATAATGTTTAGGTTGTAAATTCTATATTAACTGGTTAAATAGCTATACCGTTGAAAAGAATAGTTCTTGGAGCTCAATTATTAACAAAACAATCGGTTTCGTCACTTTAGTTTGTTCAATACCCGAATTACATATTTAACTATTGCAAGAGTGATATGAGTACTACGAGACATAAGTATCTTTTATTTTGAAGTATAACCGCGAAGGCTGAGTTAATTATCATACATATGAGTAGCATAAATTGAGAACGACCGCAATTTTCCCTATTTCAAAGTAATTTAATTCTGTATTTGTTACCTATCTTTTGTCGGAGGATTCTTATACCTTCAGTACGAATTCCTGTATTTGAGACCTAAAACGCCTACGATACTTATATAGAAACCTGTTTAACACGCAGCTGCTAACAATCGATTATCGTATTATGTTTATGTACTACAAGCACTCGATAACCCAAGTAACCAAACGATTAATAAAAATAAATCGTACCTTTCTTTTTGACTCTTTCTTTCTTTAGACAATTTCACTTAACATTATTCTGAATATCCAACAAGACGGATAGACCAGATCGTATAAACGATATAGTACTCTAAAGCCGTATTAACCTGTGGTGTTTTCACTTTTGGACACCCAGGTACGACAATTCGAAGTGTTACGTCTCCCAAAAGTGTGGCACCCTCTTCCCTTGTGGACTTAGTACTACTCAGATAGGTACAAGGACAGTAATACCACGCGGAACTTCAAACTCCTTCTCTAGCACCCGCCTCACTAGAGCTGATCATGGTTTTTATGTAATTATATATGTCAACGTGACAGATATATAATAAAAGAATGGATACCCAACGTAGCGGCCCGACGTAGTTCCAAGCGATATATAAAGTGTGTTGTGGTATTGGAGTTTCTCAACGGTTCGGTATATCTTTAGTACAGCTAGAGGTTACTATACGAAGAAATTATTGTTTACAACTTAATTTTGCTTCGAGTGACTGATTTATTGCCCCAATATGATGGAAAAAAAATTGGAAATCGAGCGCCTAGCTCGCGAAGAGTTAGACTACGAATTACGAATCAGAGGTATAACAGAGGCGATGACCGTAACGGTTATGCGGAAGACATCACGCTCACTAATTATACTTAAAGAAGAATCTTGTTTCGACTTACATCCGTATCCATATTCGTTTGATCAATATACTGCTGCTGTGCAAGAGAAAATTGTACAAGTACGAGAGTTGGTCGATAAGTTTTCAAGAACTGAGAAGACTGGATAATTTAATAGACCAACCACCAAGATTTCTCACTCTATAGGCCGCTTGAATCGTAGCCCTGCGGAGACCGAAGAACAAAGACTCATTTGCTTATCGTTATTAGCCCAGCTGGAATTACTTTCGGTGGAACTAGAAGCTAAAGCCGTTTCTGACATGATCACTCCAGGTCCATCGCTACTGTCAGAATCACCAAAATATTCTTCGAAAGACGAGGTAGGCTTACGTTTGGACAAACCTGTAACCACTACTTCTTCCCCTCATAGGGACACAGTTGGAACGGCTTCCTTCAAATCAGTCCTAGTTTACAAATGGGGCTTGAAGTTTACGACAAACACTAAAGAATTATCAGTGGCTTACTTCCTAGATCAAGTTGAAGAACTTTGTACATCCCGAAAGGTTTCGAAAGTCTCACTACTCATCTGAGCTGGTGATTTGTTTGAAGGTGAAGTAAAAACGTGGTTTAGAGCAGTACGTAACGGTATTATGTCGTGGATGGTGTTAGTTACTGAATTTACGGCCGAGTTGCAACCAAGATATTATGACGACAAACTGCTGGAACAAATCAAGAAGAGAACTCAAGGCAAAGACGAACGTATTGGAGTGTACGTAGCCTCGAGGATGAATTTGTTCCATCGGCTGACATCTCCCCTTTCCCCAAATAAACAAATGGAAAATCTAAGGAAAAATATACTTCTATACTACTAAAATCAACTGGCGCCGGTACGTTTAGATTCCTTAGACGAACTGAAGCGATTATGTCGAAAAATTGAGGAAACACGAGCCTCAGTTAGCGAGTTAGCCCCGCCCCCCAGAGCTTACGTCGTTAACATTAGCACCGGAATTGTCCTACCGCGCGAAGAAGTCCACTTATCACACTGTACTTGCTCCTAAAGGATCAATTTCTCCTCCTGAGATAACATCCTCTCCTAAGAGGACTATGCGTTCCCGAAATGTGACGACGCATTGTCATGGTGTAGCATATTTCCCTTCCCTGGAACTTTACTAAGTACTGTAGGCAAACATTTTTCTGTATACCGCTTCGCTGTAACTCTTCTGTCCATCCAGTTTAATGGTGCTAACAAGGCCCGTACTACTGAAGAAAACTGCGTACATAACTTTTTTCATTGCTCTTTGTACTTTGTCATTGTCGGAGTTAGTTCGTTTTCATGAATCCATACAAAACTTTCTTGGCGAGTTGGTACATCGAAAACTGGAATAATAAATTTAATCACCTGTCACAGGTCTGTAAGTTTGTGGGGAACAAAACGGCTAACAACTTTTTTTAAAGGCAGATGATCATGTATGATTGTTCTAACTTGAGGATCCAATCCCAAGTTGGTACTTTATTAGCGCATAGGCCACTTTATTGTCATCTGAAGTTACCTTTCTAACAGCAGCAATTTTTGCTTCTGTAATAGCTGTAGAAGGGCGTCCTGCGCTTTTTGACGTTGAACAGAAGTTAGTTAGCGTTCGAATTCCTTATACCAGCGATAAATTGTAGCCTAGGAATGTGCTTGTTTACTAAACGTTGAATATAAATTTTCCTTAGACTTGTAAGCGCTTAATCCTTCCTGGAAGTCGTAGTAAATCATAATTCGAAAATGTTCTTTCAATAACCCCATTTCTTCGCGTGTGTTGTAACTTTAAAGACTTGATAAACAACCTTCTAACCACTTAAACCTCTGTAAGTTATATATCAACTGACATAAAATTATATAGATGTTAAAAATGAATATTTCGTTTTTTACAGTTCCCTTGATTTTCTGATTGTTAATAAATACAACTTTGCCCTCGTATATTGGTTGTTGTCCCTATCCTCATTCAAAGATCCTACTGGTCTTGAGAATGTTTTACGAAAACCTAACAACGCCAGCGTTGTGGTTGTTAATGGTTCTACATGAGGTTTAGGTAGTTTGTATTGTTGACAATCATCAGATTTCTGAATAAAGTTTATGACAGCATCCCGTAAATTTTCCCAAAAGTAATATTTATTTATATTCGCATGAATTCTATTGACTTCTGCGTGCCCTCCTGTAGGTAACAAATGAAAACATTTAATATTAGTTTGCGCGTTGCAAACAATCGATTTTTGTTGCTTTTGCAATAACATATACATTTGTATTTACCTTTTTAGACAACATACTCATTAACTGTTCGTTTATTGGTCTTACATTTGAAGACGTAAGTCTGCGGAATTTTATTTTTGTCTTCTGCAAATATTTTAACGCGACACCTAAGACCGGATGTGATTACGCGTACCGTTCATAATAACCTTGTTATCTTTATCAAACAACAAACTTCTACTTTTAGTTAACTTCTTATTATTGAAAGTTGTACTTAATACGTTTTTGATTATAACTTTAAGTTCAAAAGTAGCTGTTTTACTAATTCAGCGACTCTCTTTATTAGTCTTATTATTAACATCTTTTGAAGACTATGACCTTATTAAGAGTTCTCTTAGTTTGATTTCTTGTTACTACCAACACGTTTTGTGAATATCCTATTAATTCTTCTAAATGTAATACCATTCGCGATAATGCATGGGCTGTCGTGTTGCCTTTACCCCTAACATAATGTATACTGAAATTAAATTCTTCGAGTACTAGCCGAAATTTTGTTTATCTAAAGGAATGATTGTTCATGCCAAATAAATAAATAGGAGGTCCATGATCTGTAAAAATTCTGAACTCAGGTCCATACAAATAATATTAAAGATGCTTGAGCGGGAAGCTCTTTTTCAAGCGTATTATAATTGATGGACTAGCATAAGTAATTAGTTTATTTTCGGAACTTGCAGATTTTTTCCTAATGCATAATATGTACTAGCATCCATTTTATTCTAGCGAGCAAAATTCTGATATTGTAATATAGGGCGATTGAGTAAAGCGTGCTTTAGATTATCGAATGAATTATGAGAATTTTGGTCCCAATGGAGTTTCACTTTTTTCCACATTTTAACATTCACAGTTAAACTTTAAACTATGTATTTAAAATAAATTAACACAACCAGTGTAAACAATTGTTTATTAAAAACACTATTAAATGCAAAACCTTTAAAGTCTTCTTTCTTTATTTTATTTTGATAAAATAAGTTCGTTTAGATTCTAGCATTTTACAAAAATTGGTAAATGTAAAAGCTTTTATTTCATTAAGTTTGAGTATTTAGTCTAATACAGAAAGCATTATTGTATTTAGAAATAAATTTTTATCTGCTTAACTTTAACACTCCATACATTTAGCATGAAAAATTAGTTCGAAAAACATTAAAAAAAGTTTTTCTTTGGCGTGCAACTGCTGCTCGTTACTATTTACCACTAGGGACCTTCAGATTTTTTGTAAGTTTTAGAAATAGAAATTAGTCTGGTGTGCCTAAAGCCGATAAATAAAGTAAGGGAAAGGGCATTCAAGAAATTTAAAGAAACCATTATGGACATTTTTCCAGGGCCTTTCCCATAACTTGCCCTAAAACCTAATTAATAATGGCGAATAGTATGTTCGAGTTTTATTTTACTTTAAGTAGTTCAACATAATTATTCCATTCTTGTCTCTAAAATCTGAACAAGGAATTTTCAATCGACTTTTGAGCATGAAATCCCTTTGGATACCAGATATCCATTCCACGGATGCTTATTTCCCTTGTGGATCACAATTTATCCATTTCAATCATGGTTATAATAAGATTTAAAAAATTTGAAGAATCTTTTTAAAACGGCGACGAAGTGAATTGAAAATTGTCACCGAGTCACTTATGATCGACATCCAGATATTAGACGGATAATTTATACATCCCATAATGGTAATCTCGATGCTTGCTGTTGAACTGTCTTTTGATTTTAAGTAGTTTTAAAATCCTGGGAAGTTCTTTCTTCCTGTGTTACAAAACGCAGGTATGTTAATGAATGCGCATATAGACGCTAAAATTTCTAAGGGGTGTTATCTTTAGTCGACTGTACTGGCCATATATTCTAATCCAGTCCCCTCCTATTCATTCTTCACGATGATAACGTCGCTATTCCAAGCTGCCCAATATCGCGTGACGTTACCAAAAGTCTCGAAGATATATACCTCCGTTTACCCAAGAATGGATTATCTGCGTTACTGTCGTGATCAGGTTAGAGAATACGGTTTTGGACAGATATTTACTGTAATTTCTAAATCCTTACTACTTGACTACCTTATTAATTTGTTTCATGTTCCATCTTTAAATATTCACTGAATGTATATCACTAAATTAATTTAATAATAAATTGTGATTAAATAACACATGCAGAAGTTTAGTGCGGTGATATATAACGCATGTACCTCACCACGTAGTTATCGCTTTTATATGATTACTTCCTGTTTTGGTTAATTTTGCATCTTAAATGTTGTTATATTTAATAAAATTTTCTTTACTGAACTGTTCAATTATTTTAGATACATTTTGTGAAAATTTACTTAACCAGTTTGACCACAAAGATTATTAGGTCAATCATTCAAAATTGAAATATCGCAAGTTCTTATATTTTTGACGTTTTAAAGTATATATAGGAATTTGTATAACGTTCAATCATGTGCTACCGTATTGTTTAACTAGATTAATATATCGCATGCCGAATTCTTAGCGATCTGAAATCTAAAGTGCACGTTTTGCTATTAATCTCGTTGCGATTTGACGGTGTTAGGCTATTTACTACTACTTCACGACTATTTATATATATTGGGTGGTCTTCGTAACCACTCACACTTTTTTAATTTTCTTTTTCGTACAATATACCAGTACACGTCTGAACAATCCTTTCCTTTACGATACCAATTTTGGATTCCCGAGTACCTAAGTTTGTTATGAGTATCGGAGAATGTGACGGTTTCAGCTTCCTTTACTCATCAACGAATAAAAGTTCTTTTACGATCGCTACAAAACATCTAGCTCTCATTCTAAGTTCCTTTACAGCAAGTTTAAAAAGGCTCACCATCGCACGACACCACTGATATCTTATCTATGTCCTCTTCTATACTGAGCTTAAAACAAGGCTAAAAGTTATACTTCTTTTACGACGGCCTATACCTCAGGCTACCGTCATAAAATTTGACGCCCAGTTTGGGGATCTCAAGGATTTCGGTGTTTATGTTTGTTTAACTTGCTGGTGGATTCATTAGCAATTGCTTAATTTTTAAACTTACTCGTATATTTTACTACGAGGATTGATAATATTTTCTTATACTGAATTTATTTGCTCTGACTATTTAATGTTGATCTTCTGGGTATTTTGTTACCTTAGGTCTTCGCTAGTTGAACTTTAACTGTTTTCTTTTCTGCTTTTTGCTTTATTCCTGAAATAAGTTACATCAATAACAGTAAATCACTTATGACATATATGTATTGATGCCATCAAGCAAATTAAATCTTAGACATTAATAATGCGTATAAAAAGATAAACAGTTATATAAGATTTCGAGATAAGGTAGAACTTAAGAACGTAAGAATTTCGGAAAATTTACTAAACTCTAGAAATATACATTTAATAGAAAGGTAAAAAGAAAACTTGGTCGTCTCAATAAAACGATGAGCACTAGTTCAGTAGAAGTTTTAGAAAATTTGCAAATAGGATTGACGTAATAGTAAAAACTTGAGTAAAATTGAAATAGTGAATACTTTTAAACTACGAAATAGCTCACACATTTCTAGTTCAAATATTCGCGTGAAATAGAACGAACAAACTCGAGACTTAAAATGACTGGGTAAATTCAAAAGACTAAAAAAATGGCTAGTCAACGCAAATAAGGGAAATATAAATACCCTGTACAACAGAAGGACGACGCTTTTCGTGTACTGTTTTCTGCGTTAAAATTAATTTATAACCAGTTTAGTAAACGTGAAGAAAGATAAACTTTCTACAATTTTAAACCCAGTGAAGTGCTAAAATAGTAAATTTTATTGTAAACGAAGTCGTTAATTCAAATCTGGTTGTAATTGGGACATTCTATTCGCTGATTATATAAAAGGTAGGTCCTATTCAATCAAAAAATAGAGAAATCTAATTCAATCACAAAGGAAATACTCCATATAGTATTCTCAAAGGGGTAAATTATAATACATTATCTGTAGTCACAAACAAAGGTTAGTATTGAGACCTATTCTATTTGAAGGATATACCAATCAGTAATAATTAAATTCATGTATGATACTTCGCGTTAATTTGAAAACGTCTATTTACTTCATAAAGTAATAAGTACCTTTCTAAATAAGAAGAATATAATATAACAAGGAATTTTATAAGCTCTTTTGTGTTATTTATAATTATCTGCATGTCTCCATTTTGAATTTAATGACTTTCTATTCATATTTGATTTTATAACTTATAAATTAATAATTCTTTAATTGCATTTCTTATTTTGTGTATTTTCATGTTTAATAACTATTATTGTATCGCTAATAAATTATTATATTTAATTTTGTTGAATTCGTTCACAACAAAGAGCTTATTCAATAAAAAGTAACCAATATCGATGACAAAGGACCATAAGCTACCAAAATTAAGTGTTGTACGATTGTCATTAAATTTAAAGTAAAAACAAATAAACCGTTACCACTAGGTGCAGAAGAACTATTTCAATTACTTTCATTAATAATCTACCAATGACTACGACGATAACGCCAAACCAACACTTGTTATTTATATTATTTAGCATTATAATGCATATTTTAGCTCATATCGTACTGTATCTTGTAGCTATCTCTTTTAGGGTGGTGGTGGATCCACTAAACTAAAGTTAGTTATGAAGGATAGATGCAAAACCAAAAATTTTAATTGGAAGAGGTTTTAACGAATCAAAACTAATTTTGGTCCTACAAGCTGTTAGCATAAATGGTCAGAAATAAAACGAAATTAGATAAAGATTGTAAAATGGAAGTGTTAACATTACCACATTTATCGTTGAGACTTTTCCACGAAATTGTCAAGAAAATGTTCATGATGTAAATTGGTAAAGTTAGCGCTCATCAGTATTTAATACCACCAGATGTCAATCGTATCCGGTTATTTTTAAGTAGCTGGCTGTTACGTTATTATGGAGTTCTTAAACAAGGAATAAGCTGCCATCTGTATTACTTGGTTTTTTTCCCGTTCTTCTCTTTATGCTTCAATTGCTAATTCTACAATTCAGAACAAGTAATAAACTACTTTTCCACGCGACAGTTCATTGAACTATCCAGCACTTCTAGCCTTAACGAAACGATCATGCCCCATGACAAATGATTGATATTTTGTGAAACGGATACCTTTGAAGAGGGCAAGTGAAGCCAACTGAATATAATCCACGTAATGACGGAGGAATCTAATTGTGCCCATAACAGGTAATGGATACGCACAAATTACCTTTCGCCGTCTGAAAATACTTGTGGGACTAATCAATTAAGAAACCCGACGCCAAAATCTCCAAGCATTAATCAATCAATCAGTATTCAAGCTAATTTACACAATACTTGTCAATTTATAGATATATAAATAAAATGTTGGTAAACCCTGAGAAGCCAATAAAGCAATCTCTATTTAAATCAACGTTTAAATCTCGAAATCTTTAGGTATTGGGTAACCGATAATTCTACCTAAGCGAGTAGTGAATCTCACTGTATGTAATGCGTTTCAAATTAGCACAGCGGAGCAACCATACCTATTATTACAGGGATGGTGGTATACGTGAATTTACTAATGGTTTAATGTCTCCCAATAAATTTAATTTATTACCCAATCCTCCTTTTCAACTTTCAAAAATTGAATTGTACTAAACCGAAACTATGAGTTGAGTTTTTTGAATGTTCAAAAATACAAAAGATAGAAATGATCTATCACAGCAAAAAAACATCCCGGCTATATTGTATTTTTATACATGGTGTAATGCTCTTAAAATAAAAATAAAGTATTTTCTTTAATTTTACTCTAATAAATGTAATGCTTTAAATCTAGACTCTAAAATGTTCTAAAAACGTTGTTGCCGGCTTTCTCTGCAAAAGAACGCTCAGCATAGTGGGAATTGGTGTGTAGCAAAGGTCGTAGATTATATCCGAAGGCGTTAATTTTATCGCAATACAACGTTCACTCTTTGTTTATGCCAGGTAAGCTCTCATTGAAAGTTTTTCGTGTAGTATGATAACGGTAAATAGCATTCTAAATCACAAAATCATTACACTGGATAAGTTGCTGCACAAATCAATTTAAGGTGAAATACCTTAAATAACTTTAGGTTTCTTTGAGCATTTCTTTGAGCATTACGCTAAATGGTACGGATATATAAATCGTCGACTGCCATTTCTTTTGGTACCTATCAGAAATTGATGGATTATCTTTAAGTCTAAGTAGAATTAATATGTTTCAAATGCTCAAATGAATTACGATCAACTTCTTGCCTATAACTAAACTAAATTTAATTAGATTGTGGTTGTCTGGTAAGTGCAAATATATTCCAAATAGAATCGCTAAATCCACTTAGGAGCAAATCTAAACGAATTCAATGGAAATTCAATGAATTCACAGGGTGTACTGTAATAATTCAATCATAACTTAACAAAATAACTGTAATTATTTAAATAAACAAACAACAAGGTTGTTTAGTTACGGATTCTTATACGAAAATTTAGTTCTAAACCCCTGAAATAGAAGAAATTTATCTATTAAAACACATAGTTCAATGAAATTTTGTGCTAAAACAAGAAAATAATATCAAACAAAATCCCAAGTTTAATAACGAATATTTAGTTACTCCCGAAATTTTACAATGTCAAAAATTAATAACATGACTACATTGGAGATGGATATTCTCAGCTTAAGTAATAGATGAGGTTATCCGGAGACGATCTCAAATATTAGCTCGTAGTGTAGCTAACTTACGTCGAACGGCTATGCTCAAACATAACAACAGATAGGGATCTTCCTCTATACATTACTTCACGTTCGACTTACTTGAATCCAAAAAAACAATATAATAAATAATACCATACATATATTTCATATTTTTAATCCAATTGCTTGCTGGTTCATCAGGAACACATAAAGCTGTCACATATAGCTATACCCGAATTCCTTTCCCTAGTCATGTTTGGCGCAGGGAAAAGGTCACACTACAACACTAGTTCATTGAAATGATTTCATAACAAGCAGAAAAAAAAACAATTTTAATTGACGATTGTATTGATTCTGGATTCCATAACCATTTATGAAATTTAAAATCGACCGTCACCATCAAAATATAACGATGCGACTTCTTCAAGAGTTGTGAACGATTTGCAGAGTAAAGAGTCTGGGTGCAGCTACGCTATCGCTAATTACCCTAACCTAAAAATTCATTTTTGATACACAGACGGAAGAAACTACTATAATTTAATTAAATGGAATTTGGATATAACACTTACGATTAATGTAAATATTAGGAAGTGTTAGTTTTAAAAGGAATAGACCAATTATTAGTGCTTAAACTAATTTCCAACATAATATGGTTATAAAAGAATAATCGGCAACCAAAATTATTGAATAACTTAAATGCCAGTTCCAGCAGCTTTTAAGAAACATAATTAATAGATTATTAGACAAAAATGAATATTGACTAACAATGAGCCCAAATAATAAATATATTAACCAAGTTAAATTATAATTTGTAAGATGAAGCAAATTTTAAATTAGGAAGTAACCAAGTGTTACCAGTCGTTAGTATTGATTTTCACCCATTTACATAAAGACACAAATTTCCACATTACAGTGTAGAAAAAGCCCATTTCTTTAAATACATGAAGAGATGGTTGTCGTTTGGCGCGACATCAGTTCTATAAAGTGGATTATTTACAATTTTCAATGATATCTTTGGACGCATTGTACAGTTTGGCTGAAGTTGAGCATTATTGTGCTAAAGTAGAATGTGAGGAGGCAATAACCCAAGTCTTCTGTTTCTAACATCAGCGGCGCTATTAATATTAAATTACAGCATGAATATCTTAACTGTAACTGCCGAGACTATCTTTAGTACTTATGTAAATGACTGATATTGGACAAGAAACGACAACCTGATAGCAATAATGTAGCTCACATCATGCTTCAATCGGCGAAAAATTCAAGGGGACGTTACTTTAGAACGTCTCATGTATGAGTCCACCAGATACCTAAATATACCTTTCAAGAACTATAAAGGTCACGCAATTTTATCAATGTGGAAACAAATTAGTATGTCGCAAATAAATCGTTAAGAAAACAGCTTCTGGTTAGAAACATTCGTTCTACAATTTGTCATTAGATGTATAACAAGGTTTAAATGCTTTATACTGTGTATTACGCAGTATAAGACTCAATGTAAGAAAATTCCCCCTGTGAACGGACGGTGTTAAATTTTAAAAACATGTCAAAATTTAATTACAAGCATTGTAACTCAATTTCTCCGCTAGGTCAGGGGTGAAACCTTACGTAAAGTAGATGTGGTGAACTGATTTAAAAAGAGCACATCATTGCCTGATACTGTGTTTTC
>JAHWXV010291940.1:0-10933 GCA_024586415.1 Phrixothrix hirtus | reverse complement strand
TTGTTATTTTAAATAATTGTCATTAAATCAATTAAACCAAATAAAAAATTAAATTTCAACACCCTGTATTTTGAGAACGGCGCGTTTGCGGACCCCTGTCTATATGAACTTTTTGTCTTAAAATTCATCAAAGAATCACCCCTTGAAATAAGTACATGCACTTAATTAACACCCTAACAGACAAATTAGGATGGGACGTAGCATTTGATCAATGTTCAAAAACCTTTCAAATATAATCAAAATTACGATAAACATGTAACAGTGATGAAAAAAGTTTTAAATTTCAAAATCTCAAATATTTCATATAAATTTTTATAGCAAAAGTTGACAAAAATGATTTTATAAGACAAATAAGTGTTTGCAACATTAAATAAATTTAGAATTTAAAATAAAATCAAAATTAGTAAGCCAAAAATGTTCAAATTATTCTGAACCCCAATTATTATATAGTAAAAATATAAGTAAAAGGAATTTCAAAATAACTTGGATGATTTACACTCGCTTCTAATAAAATAATTGAATAGATAAATAAAGTAGTACTAATTAAATACTGAACAAATGTGATTGCTAATAGTGGAATTTAATGAAGTATACTACAACAGCCGACACAATTATTTTAATATCGAAACATGTTTATAAAGTAAATTGTAACACTTCTACAATTTATTGTACATAAAATGATTATAGTTCATTAAATTGGGGAAAAATAATTTATAGAAAATTTATTGTACTGTTATTTTAAATATATTTACACTGAATTGAATGCAATTTTTATTATAACGGTGACTTTCGAATATTTATCTCGGAGCTAATTGAAAAAAACCATGTATGCTTAAAAACAGAGCGTTAGCTTGTGAAATATGGAAGGCATCTTGATGGTGGTCATTATCTTATCGCATGCCAAGTGATAACGTATTCGTTATGCGTTAAATGTTAACACAAAGCACCAAAACCAATGTAAAATTATCCATAAAAAATAACACAAGCACATGAAGTATATAGAGTGTATGCATAATACACATGGTACCATCATATGATAATAACCCCAAGATATTGCACAATATTAGGTTAAATAAATTGCGATGCTTGGTAATTTACATTTAAATTAGAAATCGATCCAAAAATGGCGGTTAAAACAGATCAGCCTCGTAAATTTTTAAAAATATGACTTCCTTGCTTAACTCTCAATGATATTCTTCCGCAAGTCAATCCAATATAAAAGGAAAAATAGGCTTTACAAACAACGAACGATTGAAATATGCGAATTATGGAATCATAGAAATAGAAATTGTAACTTAAATATGAATTTTAGAAGGTACAAAATCGTTTTAAATGGTTAGTCAACAAAATTTAGAATGATACATATGACAAATACAATTAATTACACCAAACTATTTTAACGATAAAGAAATCGTTACCAAATATCAAATAAAACGGTTCCTATCCAATCAGATTTCTAATAATTGACAGGAAATCACCATAATTCCACACATTCATCACCTCGTGATCATTACTTACATTTACTAACTTTTGTAAATGAATGGCATATAAAACCCACATATATTTCAAGTAAACAGTTTTCTAATGTGTATTATAATCTTGGAAGCGCAAAATTAATGTAAGACTGGAAAATTATAACAATACGGGAGTCTTCACCTCATACGGTAACCCATGCGGCGTCAGCACTCGCAAACTAGTATTCATTCCCTCCCACATACAACGCCAACGTTGAACTCGTTGCTGAACCTGAGCTATCCTATTTTGTGAGATCTCATCTAGAGGACACCTTAGAAGATCTTAACTCTAAAAGTCCGTTACAGAGCAGCTTTAATCCGTTTTCGGGGCTCTTTGCTAAAGACAAGCCCTCGATGTGGCCTCTGCTCCCTGTAGGAACAATACTGATGCTCACTCTTAACTTAGTTTGATGGAAAAGGTTTTATTTTCCCTTGTAATCCATCACGCATGTTGGTAGTTTCCTCACACCGGTAGGCACAAGCTGCAGCAATACTTCAGTTCAGGGTAGAAAAAAATTTGACGTTTTTATATATTTTACCAGGAACCTTGCCGTCCCTATTGTAAGCCTAAACAAAGATATCCTGTCACAGCATAGGATTCATGGCGAGGGGGGCGTATAAGTACAAGTAAATAACTTGTCTCATTTTTTTATAGGTCATTTCGGGTACCCTCAGTCACGGAGGCTGCGAATTGCAGGAACATTTCAGTGACGAACTTAAATTACTCTCCGGTGTCGAGTTTATTATTAGTCAAAACATCGTGTTCCTTGATAATCCTAGTCGTGGTTACCCCGTTTCAGCATGGGATAATCCAGAGGTCCCTTCTCCTGTCCAGGGCCAAGTTCTGAACTCTTAGCACCTCATAGATAACCGTATAACTACGGTGGAATAACTCGTGTTAGTTGCAGGAACAATTCAGGGAAAAATTCAATGAATTACCGCCCCTATGGTAATAATACTTCCATTAGAAACAGAATGGCCCTTGTAACTCTTCTCGATTGTGCTCCCTTTGTTTTAAAAGGGGCGAGTCACCGGGATGATTGATCTCATGCACTAAGATTTTAATCATTTTTACAGGCAAGTATGACCATAGACCCATAGGTACCCGATTTCAACGTAAACTTTTACATAGATTGTGTTTCCCTAGTGAGCCAAGATATGGGGTTGCCAACAGCATACTTGAGTGAACTTGAAGATATGGACAAGCAATTTTCGATCCCCCCTGTTGCGCGATGTTTTGTTGCCACAGTGAAATTCAACACAGTAAAGGAGTATGGATTTACCGTGACAGCGTAGTGCACGACACGGCTGCAAAGCTCCAAACAACGGTGTCACGACTTCGCGTTATTCGAACTGTCTTATTTCCTAAACTTTTACATGAGACTAGGAACACTAGTTGTGAGGGAATTAGGGATATTGGACAGACTCATTTGTTTTCAGCTCGAAGGCCTAACACGGGTTCACATGCTTAAAGAGTAACTTAAACCAACTATTACAAAATTAAAAGTATATAAAGCCAGAAGCGTCAAAACCATTGCCTGATGCTCTTATAGTTGTTAACGTTAGAAGCCATTTTTGTTGATGAACTCATAACATAATTAATTAATCATTAATCAACAATCGAATTAATTATAATTAATTAAATTAGTATTATCTAAATCGTCACGCGAGTTACTTCAATATTGTACATAAAAATTAAAATTACAAAATTGCAAAGAAACAAACGGCGTATTCGGTTCCTTTAAAGTAACATATTCAAGGAATGGCACGTGTTGTATATAAATCTAGAAAATGTTGATTTTAGTAATAAATCATCTGTAGCTTAGGCTAAAGTAGGTGAGATTTATAAAAGTCATGCACGAAAGGAAATTTAAAATAGTCGTGAGAAAAATTTAAATTATATTGATAGTTAGTGCAACTTACTATGCAAATCAGAATATTTCCGATATAAGAAATAATTTCATAAAAGATCTGAAGACGCCAAAAATCACGTCTCTCATGAAACCACTGTTAAAGTGTGATATCAAGTGAACTAAGACCGCCGTTAACATGTATTAAAATAAGTCAATCATTTAACTATAATCTGTTATAAGTGGCCGCATTACAAGACTGCTTAACACACCGATTAATTACAACAAACCAATTAATCGTGACGGCGAGTTGCAACAGATTGAATAACTTAATCAAGTATTAACAAGTATAATGAATGTGTTACGCTTCAAGAAATCAAGAAAATTGTCATCAAAGAATAGAGGTGACCTGAGAATCAGCTTCTCAATATACACAATAAACATCAACCAGTATGTGAGCGTAAAAAGATATAAATTGAGTAAACATTTAATTCATCAACCCTTCCTACAAATAGTTAAAGTTCATTAATGTCTGCACAAAGATAATTACTCCTTGTTAAAATTGTAATTTCTTTAACGGTTATGTTCTTGAAGATACCTACTATTTCATTTAATTGTGCATTTCAAGTTTTTTGCGTAAATATTGAAAAGCAATTCGATTGGCGAGTTTAATTTTTTTTAAATTGCCCTAATTGGACTATTAAATTTATATCTTTTTAGTAGTTTTTATAGATTGTTTTATTCATTTTCAAATTAATAGAATCGTTTACAATATTCATTTTTGTAGTTTTGTTAATATTTTATCTCGTTTTTTCAAATAAACGTGTCTTTAATTATTTATTTACTACCTAAATAATCAGGGTTTAGACAAAGATAAATATACTTAGACACAGTAAAAAGGAAAGGTTTTATTTTGTCTGGAGTAAATGCGTTGCTGTAAATATAAAGTTCATTGACTTAAATTTAATTGTTTTGGAGCGTCATATCATATGAACTTCGTTCGGCTTAATACGTAATTTTTATTAATTTATCTGTGAACTAAAACATTTTTGTATTTTACTTACAAATGTTACAATTTCTCATCTAAACTAAACCGGAAGAAATAATTGCAAAAGGCCTTAAATAGTTATTTACGGGTGAGTATCTTGTAAATTCCGGTAATGTAATTATGTTTATGTTAAAAAAATTATTTTTAATGTAGTTACGATATTCTAGGTCAGTATTATGAAGAATTAAACCATGTAAGCTAAAAAGAAAGTCATTTCATATTATGTTACGCCAAAACAATGCGATCACTTTCATATGTGATGTTGCATTTCAAATAGGGGACAATTAATTTGACATGTTTGCGACTCACTCCAATAAAATCTCAGAGATGAATAATTTGTTACCCAGTCGACTGTTATTGTGTTCTGGATGAGGAAAACCAAGTATGCTAATGAAGCTGCAGCTAAAAATTGAAATTCATTTTTTGTTTTAATAAATTTGAAGATTTAATTACAATTTTAAAAAAATTAAAAAGGAAAATTATAAAATATAACAAATACTTATGTAATGTAAATTGCGTTTAAAATAGTTTAGCTATTTACATCTGCACAATTCAGTGAAAGTTTCTTCATATCCTAGCGAAACTTCTTGTAAATGAGACAAACTGATTAATTATCCGGGGCGATTAGTCATTTTCTATAATTTTAATTTTTAGCTTTAATATGTAAACGTTGCAGTTTAAGCCCTTAGGGTATATTTAACAATTACCATTATAGTTATTTTATACTGTCTACAAACTAGCTAATTTTGTATCTAGTTCAACGAACCACATGTATACTTTGTGCTAAAATTATAAATAGTGAGGTTAACAAAATGTGTGGTTGATTGATTTTAATTTTACAGTAAATAAAATTTTTTGAGCCACCTTTAGCAAAACCCATCATAGTACGTCTGATGTCCTAATAGCATAATTGTTTCAATTATGCTCTTTGAGGATAGCTAATTATATACTGCTTATATTGATTTGTACAGCTCAACTTGTTCATTATTAGAATTTTTGAATGCGTTAGAAAAATTCCTTCGTGCAGTTAAAAATATTACTATGTAGCGATAGTCTGATGAAGGATAACACCACTTCAAAAGCAATCAGTTTTGTCAATTTGTCTTAACTGCTAACATTCCAGATTTACAAGCACAATTTCAATTAAATTAAAATTGCTATAATTTTCGTTTAATTTAATCTGAAATATTGTACATTAATCTTTTTTTTTGCACTTGAGCAGTCATTATAGACCATTGAACTTGTAGCGTGTTTTATGAGATTCGTTTTATGTAATTAGCGAAGAATTTTAATAAAAATAAAAAACTAAATGATGCATCAGTGCAAAAGGGTGTAATTGAAAATAAAAGTTTATGTGAACGTTCGTGTGTTTTGGAAAAAATGTTTTAACTTGGAATAATTTGCAAGGTTTGCGTGTTTTCAAAATTCAAACGTAAATAAAGCATGAAAAAAATAAAAGTTAATTGTTTTTAATTTTTCAGAATCGACAATGAAGCTGTGGAAAACAGACCCCTTGGTCTTACTGGGAATCTTTGCGACCATTATGCAGTTTCTTCAGCAAGTTCTTACAGGTTAATATCTCCGAAAAAATTCGTGATTCAGATTATGACATAAAAATTGGAATTTATAAATTAACATTCATAATTAATTTAAATTCTCGTTTTTTGCAAAGTAATAAAATTAAATTCCGCTCTAACGTTCTACTCGTTCCACAATAGTAGGTAATAAATCCTAATTTTATAGCTTTAAGTAATTTTTAAGTAATATTTTCACGTACTGCGGGTACAAAAAATAAATTAAATTTCTAAATTTTATTTGAAAAGGCATCTCTAATTTTACACTTTATTTGAATGCGTGCTAGCAAGAATTTATAATCAATTATGCATCCCAGGATTGATGGTAGTGGTCCACAAGGATACGCGCTTGACTGCTCTACCGTGACCTTTATAGCAATCCCATTTTTTAATTTAAAAATGACAAAACAAAAGGTAAATCGCATTAACTACAAAATCGGTTCACTTAAAAATACTGTTATTATCCGACCCTAATACATTATTAAAAATATCTAAGAAAAATCCTTGGTATAAACATTATTATAGCTTTTTTCTTTGTAATTTCAGTTGAGAAAGTTTAACAGATAATTAAATTACACAACTTCTTTGTATGAGTTCTCTAATTAAAATGACAATATAACAGTTAAACTATTGTTAAAGTACCTCTCCGTACATACGGTTCAAGGATTACCACCGCAAATAGAAATATTAAAGCACGATTTCATTACAAAGCCATCCGTAATACATAATTAGATAGAGTAAAAGTAGTCACTATTTCTGGGATAAATACTTTCACAAAGACATAGATATATAATTCAAATAATTACAGGTCCAGTTAGAAGATCTAGTCGAACGATACGAGAAGTTTATCCAGAAATAGAATCCGAGAAATTTCAAGGAAACCGAGCAGAAGGTACTTATTTTACAATTATGTTTTAAATCTGATTACCTATAAATTATTTTATTATCTATATAACTGAGGCACCGTACCGGGTGCCTCCCGAAAATAACACGTCATATTTAATTCTACCTTAAATGTGGGATTTTTTCAATATTTACCAATGTAATTCTAGATGCATTATTGATGCGATCAATATTTTAAAAGAGTTAAAAATATTGGCAGTTACCCGACTATTTTCCAATCAGGAATATGTCCTGTCATTAGCAATACCACAACATTGTTGTATGCTAAAATTCCCTTTCCGTAGCAACATTTTTTATCGACAGTATTCGTCCCTATTACGTGAAATAACAGTGAATAACTTTGTATATAGATATACAAAGGAGATCAAATTGATTAAACACTTTGGATTTTAAATTGTTTTTAAAACATTAAGTGGCATTCACTGAAAATAACTTATTTTTGTTTCTTTCATTTAAAGCAGTTTAAAACCTGATTAGAGGACATTTATTTAGCCAGTGTAGGTCCAACAAGCGTATTATTCCTCGACTCCTGGAGTGGCAACTGTCCATAAGTCGTTGCAAAAGCGCCGCCTGTCATTAAAAATATGACCTTTAAAATAATACCAACTGGTATAATAGGAAAAATATAACCTCTAGACGTATTTATATTCAAGGTTTGGAAAAACTTCGTTCGACATTTCTTAAATTTTGATATTAATCTACATTTACGAAATAACATCAAATTGCAATCTTTAGTTCACAATATAAATTATCATCACCACGATAAATAAAGCTTTTCAAAGACTCCTGGTATAACAGTGGATACATCGAAAGAAACCAGACTAATTCGACAATTCTGTTTATTTTCATTTTGGACATTCTTCTAAGATGCATTGTGACGTTAAAGGCTGCATAAACGTTACCATCGTCCGATATTCATTGTGTAAAAGCTGCTTATGTTTCGAAAATTGTTGAAACTACCAAGAATAGTACACATAGCTCATTATAGATAATAATTTGTTTTCATTATCATGTAAATACAATTTTAATGTTATTTCTAATTTAATATACACAAACTTGAAATATTTCTTTTTCTAGTTTTCGTTATTATAATTTATCCACGAAAATTCAGTAATCGAAGTACAATAGAAAATTGTCAATTCTGAAGCCATGTTGATGTTGTAAACTCAAGCTAAATGTCACCTACAATTGCTATTGTTATATGTATTTCTAAAAAATGCACAAATAAAGTATTGGTGTCATGGCACTAGTTTAAAATTTGTTCACGGAAGCTTTTCCTATCACAAAGCTAGGTAGCTGTCCCGTTCTAATAACCTGCGTCGTCATATATTACATCCCCTACAACTAGTATAATAAAGTGAGCTTGTGTAACTGATTTTTTAATATTATAGTGAGAAATTTTGCTTATAATTTCATTTGGTGCATTTGTGGTTTCGGGGTGGTTTACTCTAAGCATAAAAGTGACAGTACAAGATTTATTTTTGTAAGTATAACCTGGCAAAGCCATGTAGTACCATAGAAATTGATGTAAATATAAAGAATGTCCAAGCTTTGTCCTATACGAAGGCACGTAGAATTATGCATAAGTAAAAAACTAATGAAGTGCAAATTTAGCATTAAAACACTTGAAAGGCCTGTCCCCACAAAATGGCATAACCTGACAAAAATGTAGGTAAGCGAACAAAAATTTATATTTTCAAATAGCGCGCCAAAGCCACTCGTGTATCGCGGTTTCACTGTTGTTAGAAATCGTCAGCACGAGATAGACCAGACCGCGCTATTCGAAGATACAGATCCTAAACACAATTCAAGGGCGTTTATAATACGATATTCAATGGCAGAACCATCTATTATTTTATGGATTGATGTGCATATAAAGAATATCAAAGATTTCTCCTATACGAAGGCGCGTAGTTTAAATTCTAAAGAAATAAAAACACGCATAAGTGGAAAGCTATCCAAGTGTAAATTTAACATTAAAAACACTTAAAAGATCAGGCACCACAAAATTGCATAATTTGACAAAAATGTAGGTAAGCGAACAAAGATTAGAATTTCCAAATAGCGCTTGTGTATCGCAATTTTACTCTTGTTAGCTTTTCACTTATATGTAATATTAAAAAATCAGTTACAGAGCTATTTACAAACTCATTTTACCATATGTATACTACTTATAAGGATTATTAATGTATGAAAATACAGTTTATTAGAACGGAATAGCTATCCTAGGTTACTGATAGGGAAAGCTTCGGTGAAAAAAATTTAAACCGATATCTTGACACCACCACTTTATTTGGGCATTTTTTAGAATTAGATATAACAATCACAATTATAGGTGAGATTTAGCCTCGGTGAACAACATCAACACGGCTTCAGAACTGACAATTTTCTATTGTACTTTAGATTATTGAATCTTCGTGGATAATTTATGATAACGAAAACTGGCAAAATTAGTATTTAAATTTTGTGTATTGTAAATTACAAATAACATTAACATTGTACATGTATATTGATAAAAACATAATATTATTTATAATTGACAGTTTCAACAATAATGATGTGCAACAAAACAATATTTAAAACATCGGATGATAGTAACATATGTGCAGGCTGGAACGTTACAATGCATCTTAAAAGAATCTCAAAAATGAAAATCAACAGAATTGTCGAATGAGTCTGGTTTTTTCGGGAGTATTTAAAAATTTTTATATATCGTGGGATGATAACTGATACTGTGCACCAGAGATTGCAATTTGATAATGTTATTTCGTAAATGTATATTAATATCAGAATGCATTAATAGTACGCTATTAGAAAAATTTCGAACGAAATTTTTCCAAACCCTAAATCTAAATACGCTTAGTGTTTGCCCTTCCTTTTATACCCGTTGGTATTACTTAATGGTCGCATTTTTATTTAGGGCGTCACTTCTGCAATAACCTGTGGATAGTCGCCTCTCGAGGAGCCGAGTAAGAATACGCTTGTTGGACCTACACTGGAAAAATAAATTTCCACTAATCAGGTTTTACAGTGCTCTAAACAAAAAAATCAAAAATAAGTTATTTGCAGTCAATTTATCGGATATACAGTTGCTTTTGACCTGAAGTAATTTTTCCAAATTTTGATGCTTCTATATTAACGTTAATGGGTCTAATCAAATTAGATTCTACTACCGGCCCAAATTTTCCACTTTGTTCCTTTATAACTCTGAGTTGTAGATAAAACTGATTGGACAAGGACACTTGTTCTTCTTCTTTAACTGCCATGGTCTGATCAGAATTCATTTCCAGCTGGAAGCCACTTTAGTCAAAATTGTACATGTTTTGTATTCCAACCCTTGTCACACCTTGCTTCACTTTATCAATAAATGCCTGTCTGGTTTTCCAACTCCTTCGAATTTTTTACAGTATTTCTAGTTAAAAATGTATTGATCTTTCCAGATACTTGTCTATGTGCCTCCTTAAATCATGTTAGCCAATGTGTAAAAGCACGGAACTGAATTCCATCCTTAGTTATTTCTTTTTGAGCTTGGAGAGCCCATTTACGTAAGTTGTTGTCGTGAA
Organism: Phrixothrix hirtus; assembly: GCA_024586415.1. Taxonomy (NCBI): domain Eukaryota; kingdom Metazoa; phylum Arthropoda; class Insecta; order Coleoptera; family Phengodidae; genus Phrixothrix; species Phrixothrix hirtus. The sequence goes on along the minus strand of JAHWXV010291940.1, from coordinate 481 downwards.
CAATGAAGCCCGCTGCAGTTACAGATTTGAAGTTTTACAACGCGAAGTCACAAATCCTGGTAACTTTTTCTCGATAAGTACCTCATTCATTCAAATAATGAGCTCAGCGCCATAGTTGTTTAACAGACTTCACCTTCCTGAACTACTGTCTTACAATATTAATACTTAATTTTTAGTTTTTCCGCTTCTCCAATATTTAACAGCTCTATATTTATATTGTGTTCAGTAATACATAGTTAATTTAGAGTACAGGATGTTATGTAAAATATTTCGAATTCAGTTGTGAATCTCTACAAATGTGAGTTCTTCTGCTTTCTGTCATATCTAGCAGTCTCCCTTCTACCTTAGTTATACCTAAATTATACATACAACGACTCAACCCATACGAGGGTTGCCTTTTATGTTGTTACAAATGACCACTAGATGTCGCTAGTGTAATAAGTTGTTGCCATATTCGTAAAATTTGACATTTTGTATTGTA
>JAHWXV010291930.1:0-13213 GCA_024586415.1 Phrixothrix hirtus | reverse complement strand
ATTGGAAAAGGTGACATCGAATGTGCATGGAAGAGGTTGAAAGGTCTTATGATAGAGTGTGCAACTAAAGTATGCGGAGTCAGTACGATTGGAAAGTCAAGAAAGAATGCATGGTGGAATGATGCCGTGAAAGATGCCGCAAAGGAGAAGAAAGAAATATATAAGAGATAGATAGGAACCAAAGATGAGAAGTACAGAATGGAATATATTCAACTTGCATATTTAAAATTTCAAAAGATCACCCTCGTTAGATACGTAGTAATAAATGCCGTCTTATATTAAACATCTAACTCTAAGAGGTTCGAAATTATGTCTTTTAAATGAAATTAATCATAAACATTCATTTTTTAAAAATCATTTATTAGTTAGTTAGTTAGTTTAAAAAACAATAACACTTTCTCTATCAATTAATAAATCAAACAAAGCGAGCGCATTTAAACGGAAAAAGCAATTGCTAATGCGCGCCCGCCCGCACCCCGCCTCCACCGCCATTTTACATAAGTACTTTGCGGCTTTTTAACGTTCAATTGTCAGCACTCTTCTTTACTTACTTACTTACTTACTCTTACTCTTACTCTTACTCTTACTACTCTTACCTCACTTCTATATTTCTAACTTTAAACTTTTCATACATACATGACCGCGCGCACGCGCCATTTTGCTCTAACTTCATATTTTTTAAATTACATGTCGGCGCGCCATGTTGTTCTTACTACTGACAAGACACGCCTCTTTATCACTTACTTACTTGCGGCGGCCATTATTTGGACTCATTATATTTTTAATATATGTCGGCGCGCCATTTTGTTCTTACTTCGCATTTTAAATACATGTCGGCGCGCCATTTGTTCTTACTAACAAGACACGCCTCTTTATTACTTACTGGCGACCATCTTTCATTCAGGCACGCCCCTTTTACTTACTATATTTCATCCTTCGCGCCCTACTCATCAACCCGCTCTTCGAACTTACTCTAATCAACTCGCGGAAAAACTACTTCTTTACAGACACGCCTAGTCCACTACTTGCACACTTGGACACACGCATTCAACACTCGTATTCCATCCTTCTCGCATTCGCTGTTTACACACTCCTGCATTTCACTCGTGGAAAACTCAGGAAGGGGCTATCCCCGCAATTACCCTGCGCTCGGAGGATGAAAGGATGATACCTCTGTCGCCCCTCTTACCCCTCACCACCAAGTTATCCAGAACGTGACTCGGTATACTACTTTTATCCAAGTCTGCAATAGACGGTGAGCGCCGCTTAGAATTATTTTTATCTTTATCCACTACATATATTTTTCACCAGGTGTTTTTCGGTCCAAATTTCTTTGCTGCTTCTTTAAATAACTGCTGCTTTACTTTTGTAAGGTCTTCCTTGGCTACAATTTTGCTACCCTTTAGTAATTTCTTATTATTAAATACAATGTTTCTCACGTTCTTACCTAAAAACTTCACAATAATAGAATGATGATACGCTTCCTTACTAGGAAGGTGATGGCTACAATCTATTAAATTAGTTGATATATCTATGTTTAATTTTTTTTTATAAGCTGAACAACAACTTTATTTGTATCCTCGTTCATGGTTCGGGAACACCAAAAATTTTCATACGAGGAGTGCTGCAATTGTTTCGGGAATAGGTATGAAAACACAATGAAAATACAGTAATAATGCTTCTATTGTTTTTCAAAATATTCTCCCTTAAAATTAATACACTTGGCATGCATTCGAACCAGTTGCTGTAGCACTTTTTCCATTCCGAAGATGGTATAGAAGAATTGTGAGTTTTGAATGCTTCCACAGCATCTTCAGGTGTTGAAAAACGGGTTCCACGCATTTTATTTTTGACAACCGGGAATAAAAAGGAATCATTATGACTTAAATCCGAACTGTATGGACAACGAGTCATCAATTGTACCTTTTTCCGCTTCAAATAATCGACGGTTTGTGATGCTGTGGCATTGTCATGGTGCAAATGATCCGACGTTTGGCATTAGTTTTTCTGTTTTCATTGATGACTTCCGGTAAGCAAATGCTTGTATACCAATCAGCATTGACCGTGCGACAAACCTCTAAAGCAACGGTAGCAACGTGACCAGTAAACACTGATAAATGTTGAGACCATTTTCTTTGAAACACTTCGTGAACGGGCAACTTTTATTGGATTCAATTCATCTTGAAATGCCCAAACGCGCGACTGTTTCTTTGTTTCTGGCTTATATGAATAAATCGAAGTTTCGTCACCTATAATGATGTTATAAATCAAATTTGAAGCACCACGGTTAATTTTTTTCAGCATTTCCTTGCTCCATTGAACACGAGCCACTTTTTGAGCCTCCGTCAAATTGCGTGGAACCCGTCGGGCACATAATTTTTTCACACCTAAATGGTCATGCAAAATCGTTGATATTTGTTTCATGTCAATACCAAGGGTCGATTCTATTTCACGGTAAGTCACATGCCGATCCATCTTAATCATCTCACGCACAGCATCAATGTTTTTTGAAATAACACTAGTTTGCGGACGACCTTCGCGAAATTCGTTACTGGGACTAGTGCGACCAAACTTGAATTCTGAAAACGAGCGGTAAATTGTTGTTTTGGATGGTGTATCGTTACCAAAAGCCGAAACAAGACGATCCATACATTGTTGTTGAGTTAAATTATTTTTAAAATCATAAAAAATCATTGCACGAAAATGTTTAGTTGTTTATTTTACTCTTAAATACAAACGTTACTAAACGATGTTTTATTCAACTGTCAAATTTTACGGTAGTGCCATGTATGATTCTCTAACAATAACGGAAGTACTCGATTCCCGAAACATATGCAGCACCCCTCGTATTATTGGCTGTTATATATTGCTCCACGTCATCTCTTTCTTTCTTCATAGCATTTAGCCCCTGTTCCAATTCATTAATCTTAGTTTTGTAGTTTTCAATTTCAGCATGAAACTGCTGCACAAGGCTGTGAATTGAGCAGTTTTTTACTACCTTTACGGCTTTACGACTTCATCGTTAGTAGAGCGTATTACTGGCTTTTCAGGCATGTTTGTAACATTAATGGATATATAGTAAGATATCGAACGTCTAATAGCGGAGTAAAGCACTGCAGGTTCCACACGTCTACTTTGTACGGCTATACATTTATTATTGGATTGCAGTGGTTGAAATTTCATTTAAATCACTAGAGATTTAAATTGGCGACTATCAATTGTTATAAATACCCGCATTACAAGTTAGCATGCCGTTGCATATTTCGTATAAATGTTACTTTAAAACACAAAATTGAATTGTAAATGCGTAATTCTTATATTGCGCGCTTTTTTCCTCAATAGAGTTCTATTTCCAATTTATTTCAAAACTTCGTAGAAAAATAGTATACGCAACGCGTGGAAGAAGGCATTTCAATTACTCGAACAGTCTCGCAGTTGAAATGCAATTTATTTTACTTGTTGCATAATACACCAATTCTAACTAACAATAAGCGTAACGTGCGGTTTAGAAAGAAGTTTTCCACCTAAGATGGCGAATCCATGTGCATCAAAGAAATTCCTGTTTGTAGCTCTTTAGCTATAGGAGCAGGATATACTCTATTAACTGAATTATATATGTTAATAGATATTCCATCTATGTCACATCATACCTTTTTTGTAAAATAATCTTCCGTAGGCAAGGTATTAGGCGAAATGCTTTTGAAGATATGCTGTTGGTTGGAAGAAAAGAACCCGAACTTTCCAAAGAAGCAGACGAAATACATAAAGAAGGTATGCTTTTAGTTTCAGTTATAGTTGATAGTGCATGGAGTAAATGGACATATAACCCATCATGTACAAAAAATATCTGGTGTGAGGTAACACACGACTCTCTCTTACGAAATAGGAGGGTGTTTACCATTACGGTTATTGTGTTACATTTTTCTTGATAAAATTGATCAAAAACAGAAATTAAGGTAAGTAACTAAATCGCAATATCTATGAAAAGAAAATATTGTTTAATGTTAATTGGCAATAATTTGTTATTAGTTAAAATTAAATTTCGATTAAGAAACACATTTATATTTTACAAAAATAACATGCTTAATATCCCAGGCAATCGTTTTAAACTAGGTATCGAATAAAAATGTAAAAATTCAAATTCAAATATATTAAAATTTGTAAATATGAGGTGCCTAAGAGCTGCATGTGGAAAACGAGACGTGGCAGAGCAAAGAATGAATGGGCGATAGATACGTGCCAGGTGAAGGAGACACTGCCTGAACTGTACGAAAGAAGTGCGTTAAAATGGTTTGGACGTGTGGAACGAATGAGCAATGAACAATTAACAAAGAGAATATATGAGGTGGGTATGAATGAGAAACTAGGCAGGGTTAGACCGACAAAGAGATGGCTGAATATGATTGAAGAAGTTGTAAAAGGAAAGAGAATAAAGATCCTAAAGAATAGGAGAGCTTGCCAAAAGCGTTGTATGAATTTAATGGAAACAAAAGAAGTATGTAACGACAGAAAGGAATGGAGAAAAATAGTGAATGGGTAGAGATAGTAGGATTGGTGGGTAGTAATGGGATGGTGTGGATACTGTATAATGCTGAGAGTTGGGATGAAGGGTGGTAGTAGCGATATAGGTGAGTGGGGATTAGTGCATGGATGCATCCACTGGTTAAGAAGGTGGAGATTCGGTATTGGGTTTTACTTATCCCGCTAAGGGAATGGCATGATAGGTAGTAGTAGTAGTAGTAGTAGTAGTGTAAGATCTTCTAGTTACGATTTTTGAGATAAATGCTAATTTGCGTTTGGATCATCTTGTATAAATTAATTAAAATATTGATACATAGTGCACACTAATTAAAACCAGAAGTAATAGAAAAATTTCTCATCCAACTTCCAAAATTGTGTCTTTTAAAATACGTAGGTCATCAAATTAAGGTATTTTTTGAGATAAATTAATAAATAACTATACAAGAGACGCAGATCAATTTGTTGCTTTTAAAGGTGTCTATTGAAATGGTTAATAAAATATAGGAGGTTCCATTAAAAAAAATACAGCTTTGGCATGTATGTAGCTCAAAAGTGGAACATCCTCTATAGCGAAAAATATTTTTATGACATGCACCAAGATATGATGAATAATTATCCATTAATAAAAGTCTTTAAAGATTTTTAGTTTATGAGCAATCTTCTGTCCGCGAACGATTGGGCCACCCTGTATACTCATATTATATAACCCCAATCAATAAACGTTCTATTTATTAAACTCTACATATGTTTTAGGAATCTGTTTTCGGGTCTTGTTTATATTAGATTTCAACATTGAACTTTACCTCGATAACTGTTGTGTTTGTAAATTTATTCAAGAAGGTAATGCAAGAAAATTTAGAATACATTTATTAATGCTTTGTTGAATTCGGTGAACACGGTACACTATATACAACATGATTTATTCATCAGCTTGTTACATTACATATTCTTGTACTACATATGTACATAATATTTTTGTGATTTTTTTGTGTATACGCTATTTCATCTAATTAATCCATGAATCTATGTATACACAATGATTAACAGCACATGTTTTTGAAAATTACAATAAATTAAGCACTGAAACTTTGCAAACGCTTCTGTTACGTAAGCCTTACTATTTACAAGTTTTTATTAAAGTTTGTATTAAAGAGTTTAAAATTTCTCGTTGGTTAGGATATATGTACAGTTCTATTTTATGTAACTTGCAAATTAATTTTTTTAATAACGCTCGATTTCATCAAAATAGCGGCATGTAACAGCTTGACCATTCTTGAAAGATCACTGGTGTCTGGATATGAAATAATAAATTAATCATTCTAGGTGGAAATTCATTCCGTTACATATATCAAGATTTTGCTGAAAATTTTTTTGAAAATCATATTTTTAATTAAGTATTTTTGTTGTCTTGACGTTTGTTGTTGTACCACATGTTAATGAGAGTTTAACCTTGCGTTTAACAGAAATAAACTTAGTCAAATGCTACAGGGTGATTGGCAAGACATTGAATTTTGATAATTGCATGCCATTTTATCTTAATTATTTTAAATAAAACATATTGTATTTTTTATTCCATTAGCTGCGCTAGTTTTCTAATTGACCATCATCTAAAAAATATTGCCTCACATCTAGCAATACAAACACAATTATTTTTACAGAAATGTATATTTCAATATTTTGTACTTAAACAGTTTAATTACAAGTTTTATCTAATTGCGTAACGCAATGAGCTCATTAAGAAACCCATTTGACTTTCATAACGGAATTTTTTTTAACACAGAATATATTATTTTGAAAGATTTGCATCATTAACAATTAACCTTATTAAACGTTAACAGTAAATAGAAAATTGACAAAACTTTCATATTCAAATTGTGACGTCCAGTTCACTCAAGACGCAAGTCGGTGCGCCATTTTGTGACGTCCATTTCGGTATGACTTTTGCTTAGACCGTCACTAGGTTGGTTGCCGAGTTGCATTTTTGTAGCCGTGGAAAAGATAAAGTTCATTAGGGATTTCAGACAATGTAGTTTACACTGTGGACAGAATTTATTAAGGTAAACTAACGTTTAGTAGCGTTCAAATAGTTATTCTTTTTTCAACTACCTCGTATACGTTTGTTTTTGGTTACGGTCTTTATAACTTTGAATTTTTACTTGGTATACCTTGATTTGAACTTTATTATTGTGTACACAATTTTTGCTAGCTTATTTATTATACATTGTAATAATTTTTCTTGTACAAAGATTTGTTTGCAAATGCCTGTAATTGTGCTCCCAATTATTTTCAGTTTTAAATATTATTACGTTTAACGCAGTGATTTTACTGATTTAAGTTGTCATTATTTAAACCTAATGCTTGTTTTAGAATTAAAAGAATTAAGAATTTTTAATCGTACTTAGCATTAAGTCAACTCAAAATGTATAAAGTATTTTTATTTAATAAACTAGATGGAAGAATGTATACAGTTTTAATATACTAATGATGTTATTTACAGAAAGCGTATCGTGACATTTATATTGAGTGAAACAGCTGATATAAAAAGGAGTCTTTTGAACTCGTAACCGATCATTGTTTACGTGTTTACCTTTTAATATGGCTGTGGAGAGTGACGCGTACTAAAGGATGTTTATATTAACTTTTGTTTAACTTGATGTTTAATAAATACTGTTATACGGATAGTGTTTAATGTTGCAAATTTGTGTTAGAGTGTAATTTATTTTTGGTGTACTTTAGCTGTTTTTTTTGTACATAGGAAGTATTTACTGTTGTTGGCGAAGTGTTTTGAGTTATTGTGTATGTTTAATAAAATTTCAATCCTTGCGGTCGGTATGGGGGGAAGTTACAAAAACGGTCACTAAACCTCACGCAACTTGGTTAATTTGAAACTTCTTTTTCCTGTAATTGTAATTAATGTAGTTTATATAGGACAATCAAGTGTGAGGAAGCATTATTCCCACTCTACCTGGAGTACGCGGTAATGGTAAGTGTGAATATAATTTTATTACGGCGGTTTGTTGTTGGTTGGTTATTGTTTATAACAATAAATTGTTGTATTTTGAATTTCAAATAAGGCCAATCTAAAATACTGTCAAAATGATGTCTTCTGTCCTGTTACGAAATGCGATTTGCTTTATATATATATTTCTAGCAATATCCCCTCCCAAAAGTGGTAGATAATAGGGGTAAGTTTTAAAATTTGATATTTTTGGATTTTTGGATCTTTTTACAGGTGTAATAGCTGTAGTCGTGGCTAAATCGAACTTTAAGATTAATTTCAGTTTGATCGGGTCGTTAATTACGTTTTTATTCGAAAAATAAAATTTAGAATTTTGAAGAGTTCTAAAATCATACAATTTTATAAATATTTCACTTATTTCTAACATGGTTATTTTCTGTTTCAATAGAATTTATTTTTTATAAAAGATTTGTCTAAAACAAAGGCCTGTATGTTTATTTATTAACAATATTACATACTATAAGGTTTAATTTCCGTTGGTTCTGGTTTACGTGATATTTCTGTGAAATCGAGACATGTGGTGTCTGGGTTGCTTGCTTTCGTTTTAGATTCTTGGAATGATGCGTTTTATGTAACGGTTCTTTAAAAAGATTAGGTATTATTCCTGAATTCTTGAATATCACTACCTAATTTCCTTGTATCTCAATTAATAAAATTGGTTCCTAGATATTAATATTTAACATAAATTTACATTATGAACATTTCAAATAGTGTTAGTGTTTTTATGAAGCGGTTTATTTATTTATTTATAATTATTTGTAGCAAAATAGCATGAAAATAGTTTTTTTTACCGAAAATAAACTATAATGTCGCGGATTTTAACGTATTATCGCTTGGAACATAATTAAAAGGTTTATTGACACATTAACTAAATAATTAAAAAATCTTCAATTAAACTTGCAAGTCAGTAACACGTTACAAAATATCAAAATATTAGTGTTAGCTACCAATTATCACAAAATTTCCTTACTTAATTATATGTTAACACAAATAAATAAAATAGTATATAAAACTCGTTTCACTCATTCTTTAGAAAACTCACCTCTACAGGGCTCGATTTCTAAACTTGAAGTCGTGTGATAAAAGCGTATCTCATGTAACTTGTTTTTTTTCTAATATACTATTATTGTTTCCAGTAGCTCGTAGAAGTAAATTTACAATACTAAAAATCGCTATGTGCCATATACGTATATGTATTTTAAATACTCGATTCTCAAATGTACATAATTGCTTGAGTTTTTCAACCTTTCTAAAAGGTAATACAATAATTAGAACGAAATATAAAATTAATTCATGTCAGAAATGATAAAATAAATAATAAGATCTTAAAAACACACATAATTAATAGAAATAAGAAAGTTGTATTTTTATATAATTTAATATATTTTTAAAATCGTTAAAATTGATATATGTATTTATATTTTACTCATTGCTGCTTGATTTAGTAAATTTTCTTTTCTTTCCTTTACTTCTTTAGAAAAGTGTATGGGAGATAACTTCGTTGTAATGCTATGGCAATGTCGATGGTATACCTCAGTGCATTCTTTTATACAATGATGTTCAACTTTGTAATAAGCAGTTTAAAGAACTTTGTTGATAATATCATGTTATACTAAACTCATTGTAAAATATTATCCTCAATCGAATCCGATTAAAAACAAAAAGTTTTGAAGACCATGTTGTCATTTTAGATCATTAAAGATTAACGATTTTTATAAAATTTTCCGTTCTGCGCACATTCTAGTTTGAAGTTAGTGGTAATTTTCTGTTTTTAAGAACATACACCATGTTACGATTAATTCAGTAATCCTCCTATAGAATATGAACCTCTGACCTATGCATTTTTATATTAAACTTCTCTATAAAGGCAAAAACAGACGACTTCATAAAATTTATTCGCGCTGTCTTCTCTTATTAATATCTATGATATTTTAAGATACAATAAATTTCACTCCGACGCTGCTTCTCACTTTACGTGCATACTTGTTTCCAAAATTTTAAGACCTACGCATCGTAAAATTCTCAGCGTACTTACGAACTATTGCGATATTAGAGCTGACGGCTGTATCTGGCCCATTTCCGAAGCAGTATATTCTGCAATTTGTTTTTATGTTGGTTTGTTTATATTATCTTATTTCTCTATCCTATTTCGCCTTCTCATTGCTTTTTGATGACTGTATATCATTTTAGTCTCCCAATATTGAATTTAGCTTTACTCAAGAAATTAATTTTACTTTTAAATATATTTTTTTGGAATTTTCTTAGCATTTCAGACGGTGCGCGTAAATAGTAAATTCATACTGGAACTTCGATTATTAGTATTGTTTTGTGTTTATGTCCTAAAATTTTAAGTTATTAGTAAGAACTATACTTAGCATACTTATCTTTATTCTTTACGATTTTTGGTTAAAGAATTATAAATTTGCGTTTAATCTCACATTGGTTTGGGTATCGGATATTCGTCATTTTTAACTTCTTCTATTTACGATAGTATAAGGAAGCTAATTAGAACGGATCACATCTTTACATATGCCAAATGTAATGATTTTTTACGTTTTGAGGTTCCTTTAACGTACACATTCCAAATTAAACGATATGCTTCTGTCTGGGATGATTCAAAAACCACTTAACAAAATGTTCTCAAATTTGGAGGATACAAATTAGCGAAAATGTTCTCAAGTTAATAAGCTTTTGGTGGTGATTAGTAAAAGAGATTACTAGATGGGGCAGGGATTGGAACAAAAATTAAGATAACGTATTTTTGATTAGACTACGTGAATGAATGTTTTTAAGCTTATACATGGCATTATACTTTATGGATTTATTTTCTAATATAGCGAATTTAAAAAATGCCCGAGATCGTTTCGCTGACAATAACTGAGAATAGTATAAACCAATTGCTTTCATTAGGGAAATATATTATGGAAAGTTTTCTTGAATTGAACAGCTTTTGGTAGTATTAGTTAAAAGCGAGAGGGGAAGAGGGAGGGGGTTAAACATAAAAGTATCAAAATGACATAGTTTTGATTGCACCATGTACACAGTGTTTAGATCAACTGTTTCTATCAATATGACGGGAACTTTTTCAAAAATATTGTTGTTTTATTATTAATAAATTCAAAATACCTCTGGCGGTAAATATCAAATTTGGTAGATGTAAATTAAATAATCGTGTCTCTAGTGGAATTACATTGGATTAATATAACTAGTGAGGTCCGATTGGGAGAAGTTATTCAAAGTGAATTTTTTCTTTTTAAAAATTTGTCTGTTTCGTGTGTACGGAATCCCGTAGGTATGTTTACTAATATAGGTATTGCATATTACACATTTAATTTTTTATTGCTCAGATCAATTTATTCAAATTTTAATATTATAAATTATATATGAAGGTGTTACATTCATTTTTCTCTGTGTAGAAAAATATGTATTTTTATTTAAAAGCTTACTTATAGCATACACTTTTGAACACTCTGTATATAATAGCTGCAGTATTTGATTTTATTTTCATGTAAATTGAAATTGATTTGCAGACGAATCGTCATTGTAGTAATTTTGTTAGATAATGAAATTTATTTATTTACTAACAGCTTCGTTAATGAACTAGTTTGTTTGTTTTAATTTCTGTGAAATAATTTCACAGTCAAACTTATAATTTAGTAAAATTGTGTTTGTGATATGCCAGTGATTAACTTTACATAATATTCTTAATTTGTTTCGCATTATCGTAAAGTACTATAATTTCGATTGAATGTTCCCGTTTTAGCGAAAGTCACACATGGCAGGTGATAAACAGGTTTTTGAGGCCATTCAGACTGGGAGGTGCGAACAGACACCTCAAGCTAAATGGTTGGCCGACGCTGTAAAGATTTAAAAGGGTCGTCTTTGCATAATTTTTTTGATTTGTGGTAACAAATTTGTAATGAACTTAGCGGTTAATGAAGAAGTTTTCTGTGAGTGTCTCACGGGTGATTGTAATTGTCTGAAGAGTGACATTCATTTAAAGATGGAATTTTTGATGACCGACATGCGTTCGGATAGGAGCAGAAGAAGTCCGCAAAGGTGAAAATGTGTTTTACTTCTATGCCAGACAAATTAATTTGTTTTATTGTTTTAAAGTCTACAATGAGTAGTGAAGTATTAGATTTAATATTTTGACAAGCACATAATTTTTTTTGATGCTTATAAATTGCCGCTTTCGAAGTTTGTAAAGAAATCTTTTTAGATTTTTTTTGGAAGTAAAACTTGGAATTCATCGCCAAGTTTTCGTTAGAACCAAGTCCTAGTTCTTTGCTGTTATCTTTATAGACAACACCGTAGGAATACATTCGAGGAACCTTGCCCGAACGAGCCTTTTGGCTTCGTTGAATTTTGCTGTCTGCTGCTGGATGCTTTTTAGTAATTTTAACTCCAACGAGCTTAGAAAATACCCACATTTAATGGTTGCGAAGAGAAATGGTATTCTTAGAAAAATTCGAGAACTTTTCAATGCAATAATTATATACAAATTTATACGTTCACACCTTCTAGGGAACGAGAATATTGTTTTGGCTTGCATGCAAGGGAAAACGTATTTCTTCTTCTTTAACGAAGCCTTTTGTAAATATTTTGTATTATAATTTAATGTATTTTGATACAAGTTATTATGTACATTGTAAAAAATTTACTTGCTTATTCGATTTAAGTTTGATTATCTGCAATTTACTTAAACCATATTCTTCTGTTTATATCAGTTTGGACAATTGTGTTAAAATTTATGAAACCGACTCATTTCAAATTTGGTTTCATTAAAATTTATGCTTACCGAGTATGTTTTTTTATTGATTTTTGTATTTTTTAATTCTTTAAACATTTACTTGTCTAATATTACAGGTCAACATTTTCTGTGTCAAACTTCGACCACTAAATTTAAAGATACAGTGGCGTTTAACTCTTCATGGACCATAATTGCCACTAGGTTTGTTCTACCGCAGATAGCAAATATACCAGGGTTTATCAAATAATTTCCATCGGAATTATTACACTGTTGTTTGACACAATAAGTGTAATAAAGTGATTACTTAGAGTGATAATTTTTAGATCGTTTTGGCTTTTGTTTTATTTCATTTGGTATTTTATTGCTTGAAGTATTTTATATCATATTATTTTGTATTTTTCAAAAGTTTTGACAAAAAAGTCAATGGAGTTAAAATTCGTAATAATGATGAAATATCGAGTTTGTATTTATTTTTACAGACCAATTTTAGGCATCAATTACATTGACGTTGCTTATAAATTATATTTTCAGAAAAGTATTTATAAATTAGTTGGGTGGATGCCTAAGATCTAAATAGTTCGCATATTCTAAAATCAAATATCTTTAGCAGAACTATTTACCGTACAATAAACGATTATGAGCAAGATATACCATACATAAATCTACCAAAAAGTGGAAGATCCAGAATTTTCATTCAATCTAGAGCAAAGAGATTAGTAGCGAGAAGGGCCAATAATATCGTTGGAGTGTCAGTTAGCAAATTAGCACGTGAGTATGGAAATTTTAACGACACATTTTCAAAGAAATTGGCTAGAAATGGTTTACGAGGGTTGCCTTTTATGTTGTTACAAATGATCACTAGATGTCGCTAGTGTAATAAGTTATTGCCATATTCGTAAAATTTGACATTTTGTATTGTA
>JAHWXV010291878.1:0-13142 GCA_024586415.1 Phrixothrix hirtus | reverse complement strand
TATATATATATATATATATATATATATATATATATATATATATATATTAAATTAAACTATTTGAAAGAACGTATTCGAGTTTATACAGCGGCATATTTTGTTTAGAGTATTTCCCAATGTGGTGGTTTTAGAAAAATAATACCCAAGTAGAAGAGATTATACGTACATCAAAAAATTCCGCGGATGGTTAACAATTTTGTGATTATATACGCAAGAATGGAGATTAAACGCTACTTTAGCGTATTTTTTTCTATAAACTATGTGAGATCTTGACCTTTGCTAGCTCCTGCCAATTGCTAAATTGTGACTTTTTTCCTAAGAAGAAAAGCACTTAGGGATAAACTGAGGCAGGCTTAATAGATTTGATACATTTAAAAATGTATTTATTTATCAACAGTTGTCAAAGGCCGCTGCAACTACTTCTTACTTTAACTTCCATTTCAATTTCTACAATTTGCTGAACTTTATTAAGGATTATTTTAATATCTTATTGCGATAATAGAAAAAAGTATTAGACAGGGTGTTTCAGATAATACGACATTCCGTTTTAGAAATAAAAGTAGACCCTATAGACACCTCAATAAGCGTAAAATTAAAAGCAATACAAATACTAAAAATTTCTTTTTTTTAATAATGACGAGTCGACTATGCATATGCCTTCAAATATACAAATATAATTGAGTAAGTGTTTTTTACTAAATAAAAATTTACGTAGTAGAGCAGAATTGTACGTGTTTATTTTAACTTTTGAAGCAGACGTATAAAAACAAGACTGTAAAATGATACGCCTTTGTAAATGTCAGTGACCCATATTGTAATAAATAAAATTATACCAGTTTACGTCAGTTACTAGGATGCGTTTCGTTGTCTAACCAGTATTTTAATAATAAAAATTAAATCGAAAATTGTGCCCGTCTACACCGTGTTTAACTGACTGGTGCTTTTATATTAATAAAATTGTGCATAGATCTGTAATAATGAAGTACTTATAGATGTATGATTCAGTTAATATGGATTTAAAGACTGTAAAATAAAAATTATATTAAAAGAAATAAATCTGTAAGCGAATTAACATACTTTTAACATTTTTAATTATTTGTATTTTTGAAAGCAATTTCACAAAAATGATACTAAAGAAATTTGTAATAACGTAGCTGAAATTTTTAAGACAATCGAATTGGCCATTTAGGTAATTAATTATGTATCCGAAGAAAATGTTAGGGGAAAACTGTTTTGAAAATTTCAAAACGTAAGGTAATTAATTACATTAAGTCTGATCAATAAGATTGTTTTAAATATATCAACTATTACAATATTCCTCTAGTATCACTTTTTTTTTTATTAAAATTGCATATAAAAAAATGCTTAATTATTCTAAGTTGAATTGGGCAAACTATTGTGCCCTTTGAATACCAACTAGAAAAATCTAAAACGTGTCAAAGGGTTTAAAATACATATTCTTATTTTAAGCAATTTCAGAAATGAAAATCGATTTTTAGGTTTAAAATTAAAAAATGCCAATAAATAATTGCTTAAGCTGTCTTTACATTTAAACACATTTTCTTAGTACGATGCATGACTACATTCTATTTTTATTACGATCAGTTATTAATAAATCACTTCTTCAAAATTGTTAAAAAAATTGTATACATATTTCTAAATTCTTTCAATTATGTAAAAGGGCAATCCCCTTATCCCGGTATTTATTGTAGTAAACAAATCTCAATGTGCCTGCTACAGCTGTAAAAGTGTATGTTATTGTAAATTGATACTCTTAGGTTGGTCAGTTATAAGTTTATGAATGATTTAACTGTTTTAGTCTAAATGCGAGCATAGGCGGTTCGTTGTACATAATTCGAAAAAAAGGACTTTTTATTCGTATTTTTTTTAATTTTACGTTTATTGGGGTGTCTGTAGGGTCTACTTACAGCCCTTAAAAGGAATGTCATATTATCTGAAACACCCTGTATAATATGGAGGAAAAGTAACTTTTAGCGCTCGATGTGAACTTCACAATTCGCTAAACGTATTTAAATGTATTTAGTCATATACTGCTTACACAAACTATTTTTCAGTAAAGCGGTTGTTTTTCAAAAATTTCATTGTTCTTTCCACACTAATAAATTCAAAATAGATTAGATGACAACTTCCAAATTTGGCAAGGATAAATTAAACAATTGTTTCTGTAGTGTAAAACATTTGTGAACATAGTGCATTATGTTCGATTCGAAGTTCTTCAAAGCGAACATACCCTCGTTTCAACCCCCAATTCTTTTCTACGATTACTAGACCATTAAAACCAATCATATTAAAATTTATTAAATAGTGTAACGGAAATTAGAAACAATGAAAATCTAATGGAAGTTTCTCGAAGTTTTTAGCACCCTTTAGAATAAAATAGATGGTGTAATCCCATGTGACTCATTGCGGTAATTGATACCTATCAATTCAATTAGGCCAGCAATGAGTCATAACATTACAATTTATTAAATCATTATTGTGAGTAATATTCGGGAAATCTTCTAGAGTATTGTTCTAGAATTTATCTTTTATATAAAATCAGCAGTTAGTTAGTTAGTTTTTATTAGAATCTTGCACTGTTTATTACTGATATAAATATAAATAAATAGATATAAATGTTTGCTGTTAGTGCATAGTGAAATAAATAATTAAATATTTAAATAAATTAGTGTACATAGTTACTTGTAATTTTAGTGAAAATAAATAAACATTGTTAAACAATTAACTAGTTTCGTTACAATAGTGAAATTTAAAATTAAATTGAAAATAAAGGGTAGTTGCAGTGATCTTTGACAACCTTTGTGTTTGATGAATGAATAATTTTTTAAATAAATCAAATTTGCTAATCTGTTCCCATTTTATCCCTAGGCACTGAAGTATTTTCATCCCTTGGAAAGAAATGTGACGATTTAGCAAAGGGCAGAAGGTAGAAAATGTCAGAATATCTTATGCTTTACAAAAATATATATTAAGTTGTCGTTAAAACTTTATTCTCATGTTTGCAAATGCGACATTGCTAAAAATCAAAGAAGTTTTTGTTACCCATGCTCTCTCTATGACCTGTTTATTATTACGCGATTTTTTTTAAATCCGCTGTATTGCAAAATTACTTGTATGTATATACTTGAATACGTTCTTTTATATTGTCCGTTCAAACATATATATTATCGTGAAACCATTTTGTTCTAACCTTCACCCTATCCAACCTATCCAACGCTATTCAAATTAAGCAAACATTCTCTAGTTTATAGCCTCAAACTTTTAGAGAAATCTGTTGAATCGTTTTTGAGTTACCGTGAACGAAAGATTCTGCAGGAACGTCCATTTTTTAAATCCATTATTTTGGAAAAATTTACAGCTGCTTAGAGTTAAATACGATTAACCACATTTGTTGGATGTTTGTTTAAATAAAATGGTAATGCTTCCCTTTTTTACTAATTTAACAGGAAATAGAGAACAATTTTGAGTTATCACTTTTTTGCGTTAGTTGCGATTTTTATATATTTTGATAAAACTTGGCAATGAAATAAATAATTTCTGGATAATAGAATCAACTGTTTAATATAATCAAAATAGGAATTTCAAAAGCGATTCCATTAACCGACGTTTACCTTAAATATATTATAATAAGCAGCTTCCATTGTAATAGAAATGATTTACAACGAAACAATTTTACGTTATTTTTCAATTGGTATGGGATTCCCTCCACATTCAGCAATATACAAAGAGATAGGTGGGTTTTTGCTAAATACCATTATAACGTAATTAATTCTCAAACAATAACAAATAAATAGCGCATAAATGATTAACAAAATTTTCGAGCAATTTTAATTCTGCCAATCAAATGTCCTAATTTGTCCTTACTTTAAAATAGATTTACGCGTTTAAGATACAAACAAGGGTGAAGATCTCCAAACAAATTTTAGCGCATTGGGCTACAATAATAGATATAAATTAAGAATAATGCGACCTTAAAAGTCAGCTTAGGTACCTCGTAGATGATGGTGCAACAGAAACAACCCTAAATGAGGAAACTTTAGACTATCTAGGAAGAAACGGCCTTTTAGGACAAAACAATCTTATATCCGGCGATTATCTTACCCAGGCAATACAATAAATATTTGACGAACCAATAACCAGTTTTTAAAAGTGAGTTTATGGAATTAATAGACTGTGTGTTATCTGATATCTTATTTTCAGAATCGTTGATCATAATTATAAAATTGTCCATGTACTAAACTTCATATGGTTTTCGAGAAGGTAAAATTTTTAAGTTATCTGAACCATGTAATTACTTTGTCGTAAGATAAAATTAGCTACAATGGTTAAACTATTATCGAAGTTCCTAGCGAACTCACTTTTTTAAAAACGAACCATGTGATACAATTTTATTTTAAGGATTTTATATTTTTAAAAATCGAATGAAGTCCATTTCAGTCTAATTTTACAGTTTACATATTCTGATTTCTTCTCACTTCTACTAATAGTATCTACTGAGTTAAAATCAAAGGGCGGTTTTTTTAACATCCGATGGTCCATAAAACAAAGACAAGTGTAAATAGCCAAATGAATTTATTACTAAAAGTGAGGTACAAGCATGGTTACTATTCGACATAATCACCGTGAAGATTGAGGTATTTGTCTTACCTACAGATAGTCTTTGCATAGAATGTTACCATCAGTGAGTTGACATGGGCCTTAATGTTGTTTTGAAGGTCGTTATTGGTCTCGAATCTCTGCCCTCCTAGCCACTTTAAGTTCAGGGAGAAGGTGAAAGTCGCCCGGCGCTAAATCTGGGTTATACATTGGGTGCTCAAAGACTTCGAAATTAGTTCGACCTCTTTTAAATTTCCTACGCCATTCAGGCACAATACCATCACTCGTTGTTCGATGAATTTCAGCTGCACTATTCCCGTCTGCCCAAAGAAACCGAATCACATTACGCAACTCAGCTGAAAATGGCAGTGGCTATAGTGGGAACATGCGCAGTCACTCTCCGCGCATACTCGCTTCCTATCAGTCGATTGGCTGTTTACCTACAGGATCGGGGTTGAAAACAACAACCTCGTATATTATGTCTTGACTGTAAAATTCTTATAGAACTTTGCCGAAAGTAATATTTTTATAATTCTAAAAACATTTACTTTCTAATTACCGAGCGGGTGTTACAAAACCGTTAAACTGATCAGCATGCAAGTTTAAGATATTTTTACGCCGTAATTGAAGAATTACAGGAATTATATTATTCGAAAGACTATATCCTTAACGCAATAATTTGTAATATAAGAAAAACCATCAACTCGCTTCCTATCAGTCGATTGGCTGTTTACCTACACGATCGGGGTTGAAAACAACAACCTCGTATATTATGTCTTGACTGTAAAATTCTTATAGAACTTTGCCGAAAGTAATATTTTTATAACTCCGAAAACATTTACTTTCTAATTACCGAGCGGGTGTCACAAAACCGTTAAACTGATCAGCATGCAAGTTTATGATATTTTTAGGCCGTAATTGAAGAATTACAGGAATTATATTATTCGAAAGACTATATCCTTAACGCAATAATTTGTAATATAAGAAAAACCATCAAATGTTAAAAGTGATTACTAAATTTTATGGTATAGAACACTAACTTAATTATAGATAAAATAATGTTAAACACATCACTTATTTAAAATTCAGAAATGTGAAGGATTTATCTCGTTATCACATACGAATAGTTCACTAGAATTTAAATTAATGTTTGTAACAAAAGAAACGTAGAATCTTACATTTTTATTATTGAATTCTTGACATTTGAATTCGAGAAGTCATTAACCCAACAATTTAAAGTCTTTAGGTCATATTTGTTATACCATTGTTGTTTGTACAACATTGTAAGAAAGCGCAAGCCTGTTCACTGGGTATTATGATTTTTTCTCTGACTATATGGTAATGTTCATGTATCTTTTTTGATATTCTGCAAATGCCCCTTTTTTCATAGAGTGCAAAACAATATTTGTTTATTCAAAGGCTCATAAGAATTATCACTTCTACTTTTAAGTGAGCAAATTAAGTATGAGAATAAATAAAAATCAAATAAATTTTGATTCATTGAATCGATTGATTTGAAATTTGATTTAGATCAGCCATGGCAGATTTGTACTCTATAAATTATAAGAAATTAATAGTAAATAATTAATTGAAGGCTTGGTTGACCGTAATAACCCAGACCTTAATTTTATATCACATTCACACTACTCGTACTAGTTTAAAAAATTGTTTTATAGTTTTACACTGTAAAAAGTTTGCTGCTGTAAATTTGGCAGCAAATTTCTATTCACTATAACAATCCTTGTTCGTCGATATAGTCATATTTTAAAGTTTATTTGAATAGTAATTTTGCGTCCATTTATTTATGTTTCCAAAAGCATTCTAAAATTGTGAAACATTTATTCAAAACAGTTATCTCTTAGAATCTGCCTTCATTATAAAGGAGAAAGTAAGATTATTAAATATTAAAACTAATAAATGTGAAGTCTAAAATAATTTTCGAAGAATCAATCAATTTTAGCGACCATTTTGGAATGATTTGATTTGTACAGTGTGTTAAAATATTAGATCCTATATAAATTTTGAAAAATTTATTTCAATTAATATTACATAAAATTCATGAAGTAATGTGAAGGAAGGAAGCATTTCCACTAGATTTACCTAAGTTGTGTGAGAAATGTGGGGCAAAAAGAACAATACATTAATTATTCACAAAAGTACTTTTTTATAAAATGGAGAATGAAAGTTAATATTAGAATATCTATTTTTAACTACGATCTTTGATTTACAATTAGACACGCCTTCTCATGTGTTTGTTTTAAAAGAAACCTACAAATTTTAGTTTGTATAGTTAGTAAAATAAACATACACATATCTATGTTTAGAATTTATTAATCCAAAATTATGGAAATACGAGGCGTCAATTATTTGTAAACATCAATTACTATGGACAGTGAAGATACGGTGGAGAAAGTGGTGGTTAATTAAAGATGTTCTTTGGTTTCTCTTGCACATTAAAAAAGTCGTAATTCTAACAGGTTTTAGTTGAATAATCGTAACCTTAACATTATTAGTGACATAGAAAGTATTTCTTCTATATTAAATTTACATTTTTTCCTTTACTATTAAATATGTTCAAAATTATCGAGTGATCTAAAAAAATTAATGTTGTAAGTTCTTTTTGTAATTTAGGCGCTTAGAAACACTTCTAGCTTAAAGCATAAATTGCTGAGAACCATCTCCACTTATTTAGTAGCTAGTACCTGTATCATTTTAAATTAATAGAAAGTTTCCCTGAATTTTATTGTTTAATTATATAGCACGAAGTTGCCTGAAAACATTCTTTAAAAACGTAACTTTTATATTATAAAATATTTAAAGAACACAAGTTTGTGTTAAGGTCAAAACCAGTTTAGAACGAGAGTGAAAAGAAATGCGTATCTACGTGAACAGATTCACTATCTTCGATTGGAATGTGACGATTTGAATTCAAGTGATGGCGAGACTTTTCCGCTAGTAACTTTCTCGGTGTAATCACATATAAATATTAATTATCTGTAGACACACGAAATTCTAGAATCTTTCATATAACTGTGAAGCATTAATTTATGTCACTTCTCTGTTGGTCAATTATCATGTAGCATCGGCAGCGGCATCAAATATCTTCACTTAGCATGATTTGAAAGAAAAATCATCATCCTTGAAAGTCTACCTACATAATAATCTTAATCATCGAAAGCTTGGAGCTAAACGTGCGCGTGTATACCTAAATTCCTAAACTGGTCAAAAACCTTATTATCTATAGAAAACGATTTAAATGTCTTGAAAGGAATAAGGATGCGCTCTACAATTTATTATTACGGCGTAGCAGTTTCTCCTGACATTTATGGTAGAACTTTATCATACTTTAAAATAGGCCTCAGAAAATAGAAGCTTGGCTCAATATTTTTTATTGATATAACATGAAAACCAATAATAGCTTTCTGCAAAGCTTCTAAAACCCACAAAACTACATTATACACTGCCCTATATTTTAAGAATACATGCAAAGCTAATTTATATTCAAACATTGTTTCGATTTTTTCTATAATAGTTACATCTCAAACTATAAATAATTTATTGCCCTATAAAAGCATTCACCTTTAAAAACAATTAATAACAAACACTAAGTCAAAAATGCACTATAATCAATCTTAAGCAGCTTTCACATCAAATTGAGGTTCCTTTATTGTTAAACTAAAATTTTAATCACTTTACTTGAGGGGAAAATACGAAATTTTTAAACTGTATTAGTCATAAAATTCAATTAAACCTACTTATAATTTTAGATTCTCTTTATAGGTAGTTCGTTTCACATAAGAAGTTAATAATACTTATTATATTTTTAAAAATTTCTTCCAATTTTTATATATTGTAATACTATAATATAGCATATAATTTATAATTAATAATATATTAGTTTAAAACTCGAGGGAAAATTTAAAAGTAGTGCCAACTTCAGTGTATGAAACGATCTGTACTATAACATTTACAATTTCAAGCCTTCATTGTTTCGTTTTCTTATTATGACATTAATATTATTTAATTATGTACAAAAAATGTAGTGCTGCTATAGTTGCCTACAAGTTTCCCACCCTATTTCTCTAACAATTTGCCCTGAATAAATGAAGTTATTTTTTATTATCATAAAAGTATCAATTCTTATAATGTTCATTTTTTAAATAGTCTATCTTCGAGGTCATTCAGATTTTGCTGTATGTTTTAGACATTTTGTACATTAAATTGAATTCATACATTGAAAATGAATGTGAGCCATCGATTGGTAAATTTAAAAAATAAGTAGAACAATAAACTGATCAGTGTAGGAATAGATACATTTATAAATATTTTTTAAAGTTACTTGCATAAAGATTCATTCGAACTTTTTTGATAGCTGTGACTAAAGTACATATAACCTAATAAACTAATGAAATGTAATTACTTTGTAACACATATTTCTATGTAGCGTTAATTTTTATAATTTTTGTCACTTCATGACCTTGATGCTTCACAATTAAAAAACTTACTGTGTGGATCCATCACGCTTATTTATGGTTTGCATGACAAATTTCCACTTGCACGAAATATGCTTTATTCCACGCTTGTTGCAGAATATACTATTTCATTGTTTAACAGATTCTTTTATTACTTTAGTTGCTTTTGATAGTGACCTTTTTTATTTAAACACAAAATTATTCTTAAAACTTTTTTAATTTAGTTGTTTTATAAAAAAAAATTAAGGACATATCTACGTGTACTATTTTAAATTACACTGAACGTGGTCTTATAGACACAAAATCAAAATAATTGAACTGCATTTGTTCAAGGTATTACATTTTAAAATGAAAGAATATCTTCCTTAACCTTTTTCAACTTGCAATTTAAGATACGATCGTTACAAAAAGAACTGAAGAACTTAACTTTTTACGAGAAGTGTTCAAAATGCATTACGTATTCGCTCTGTCAATTGTGATAAGTTATTTATAGGCACCACATAATTTAATTACTTCATATGGTCCCATAAATAAAAATTGCAGAGATTTAAATCCGATGTTCAACTTAAAACTAAATGTAATTAAATTAATAAACAAAAAAATGAAAATTTGATAACGCGAAACACTAGCAGTGTTCGATAAAATACAAAAAAATCCTGATAATATACATTACATACAACATTTAGAGATGAACACGACACCATATATCCCCGATTTATGTACATTTTGCACCTTAGAATGACCTAACAACTGCATAATGTTTTTATTGTTTATTCACTTAAAATAACACATTCACCTGTTATGCTACCTATTATTGCAGAGACCCTCAAACAATTCGAGCGTTTTTCTTGGAAACCGCAAGGAATATTTTAAAAAGAATTCTTTTTCTCGATTTAGAACTACCCCCGCATGTCTGGTCTGTTTGTCGGACTATTTTAAAAATGTATTTAAAGCGGTAATAAAAAATAGTTGGATTTATTTTGATCTAACCATACCTAAGGTTGACAATGTTGTAGATAAGGGCACGCAATGAAAATTTGCAGAGACATCGCGATATATTATAGTTGCAGGAAGGTGGGGTTACACGACGACAAAGAGTACTCGGACTTGCACAAGCAACATGGACTGCGATGAAGAGGATACTCCGCAAGGGACAGTAACAGTTCAGTTATGAAGCATAAAGTAAAGGACGTGCGAGGAAATATTACATATAATTAAAAATGGTAATATTAGAGGAACGGAACTGTAGATAAACAGAAAGAGACCGAAAAGCTATGAAATTATTGAAAGTAAATTCGACAGAGGCATGGTTTTGATACATAAATCATACAAGGAAATTAAACCACCGCATAAATATGACCGATTAAAATATGAGAAAAAAATTAAAACCCAAATTTGAATAAAAGATGAAATATGCAAATATCAATTAATAAAAGTTTAGACAAATGAAAGTGTAATCACAGTGCAATTTAAAAAGAACGGCAAAACCGGTGTCTGTGGCAAATGCATATAACGAACCTATCAAAAGCACAATTAAATGGTCAAAAGTAAGAAGAAACGTAATAAACAAGGAAAAATCGTTTGTGGTCGGGAATTTTTATGGAAAGCATGAAGTGTGTGGAGCGATAACAAACGACTAAAAAGTAAAAATTTAGAAATTATGTAAAATAGTTAATGGAGCAGGGATATCAAATATCGAACGGAAAAACAAACCAAGAAACGTTCAGCTGCAATGGAAAGGAATTTATAACTAGTGAGCCCAATCCAAACAAGGTGAAATTAAATAGCACTTAGAATACCAGGCGTATTTTTTAAGTAAGTATCGTTTTAATTTAAAAAAAAAAGAAGTAAACTTTTTTTAACAATTTTATTTTTACCTGAAAACCTGTACCTTAATCTACTTTTCTACATAATTTGAGACATTTATCGTATCATACAAGCCGCTTTTGAATCCCATTTTCATAGAAGTCTGCCTCCTGATTTAACAACCACTGCAACACAGCCGTTTTGACTTCATCACGATGAAATCGTAAAGCGTCTGTTGTCTTTCACTTTTTCATCAACTTCCTGAACCAAATCTCTAGTAATGGCAGAAGGTCGCCCACTTCATTCCTCATCGTGAACATCCGTGCGGCCATCTTTGAAATATCTAACCCATTTCCGTACCATTTCTTCACTCATAATGTTGTCTCCATAAATTTCACTGATCTGACGATGAATGTCGGCCGATATAATGCCTTTAACACTAAGAAAACGAATCACAGCGCGTATTTCACAGTCGGCAGGATTCTCCACCAGGGGAGGTATTTTAAATAGTGACAAACAAACGTAAACACAGTCGCATCTTTCAGTAATGGTGTCTGTGGCTTGTCAAAAGATGAAGGTACACAGCGCGTAAGCGTGGAAAGTTGCTGCAGCGCTCACGGTGGGCGAATTTCGAAACGGTGCTTACTTAAAAACACGTCTCGTACATTATTAATATTGTAAATATACTGGCTTCTATATAACACTAAACACCGAGAATTAGCGGTTTTATTGAAATTTTTATAAAGGATGTAATTTATCTCTACAAACGATTAAAATTTTAAAACAAAAGAACAGAAATAAAAAAAGTTTTTTCAATAATGGGTTGCCCTGACATAATTTACCATGCACTCATTTAGATAGCGTGACATACTGTCAATCAGGTGATCAATATCGGCCTGTGGTATATCATTCCAAGCTTCCTGAATCTGCAGCCGAAGATGGTGCTAGTCGTCTGGAGAGCGGAGTAAACGATTTAGCCGCCTACCGTTCTTATTCCATACATCCTCAATGGGTGACAAATCAGATGACCGAGCAGCTTCTAGCAAAAGCGTGTTATAGCCCACGCCGTTTGTGGGCGCGCATTGGATTGTTGGAAAATGGGATCTGCTAACCCCCGAAGGTATTCAAGTGCAACAAGCTCCAGTACATAACCGGTTGTGTTTATGTTACCATCAATAAAGAACAAAGCTGATCTGGGCAATGTTGCGTTTCACAAAAAGTGTTGAATTTTTGCGTTCTCCATGCACCCGCTTAACCTTCCTACAGTCGTTATGGGCCCACAAACAAAATTGAGACTCGCTATTGAACACAATTTAATGCCATTCTTATGCCCAATTTGCTCTTTCGTTGCTCTATTCTAGTCTGCGGGCAAGGTGAAATCGGATCAGAGGAAGACACAAAAATTGACGGTACGAATGCAATCCATAAGATTTTATCCGGCGATAAACAGATAACATTGACATCCTGCGTCGTATAGTTCCTATTCACTTGACCGAGTTGTGGAAAATCTATCTCTTGTGGCCAAAAGTCTAAAAGGGGGGTTCTTCACGATCTGTAGTCCCTCGGGGACGTCCAGGCCCAGTGCGATGTTGTTGAATCCTTTCTTCGGACCATCTGACGCAAATCTCACCACCGTTACAACATCACTATTTACACGGCCAGTAATATATCTAAGCGAAGGTTCGGCCTCTCTCATGCCACGTTCAAAATAATTCAATTGCCAATATTTTCACAATTAAGTACTCTTGGCACTCTTAAATGTTCAGAAGGCAATAGTGGACAAACAATTCGTAAAATTGACTGTTATTACATTATATAGTTTTATTTCATAAAATTTATTGTTACTACGTGCAAACTAATAAATTAAAACAAAACAACAACCGATAGATGGATTTTATTCAAATTATAATCACTACTTTGTTTTATCAAAATAGGTATTTTCTGAAATGAAAGTTAAAATTGATTAGCGCTGCCATGTGTTACGAATTTTATGGAAATCAGTATATTATATTCTTTGCCACGTTAAAGTTGGTTGAATGAGCGCAAACGGCCTTGCTAGGAGGATCACGCTTCGCGGCGAAAATAAAAGAAAAATGTCTGGCCGGCTCTACTGCCGCGGAGGCTAGGGAGTGGGGAGTAGTTACTTTTAAAAAGAAGATGGTTGAGATAACCATCGAACACAATATCGTGGTTGGCAGGTGCAAGTTCCGCTCCCAGTGTCGCTGGCGGAAATCCTGGACTCGGTGC
>JAHWXV010291819.1:0-13239 GCA_024586415.1 Phrixothrix hirtus | reverse complement strand
AATGGGAAGGCTGCTGGAGTAGATGAAGTTACGAACGAAATGTTAAAGTATGGCGGTATGCGACTAGACAAATGGTTGTGCAAACTATTTAATGCTTGTGTTCAATTAGTAAATGTGCCAGAGGACTGAATGAGTGCTATGATCGTGTTTTTATATAAAGGCAAAGGTGGTAGATATGAATGCAAGAACTATAGAACTATAAGTTTATTAAGTGTAGCTGGGAAGGTGTTTGGTAGAATTATAATTGATAAAATTCGCATAAATACTGAAAAAAAGATAAAGAATGTACGGGGTGGGTTCATGCCTGGACAAGGGTGCATGGAAGTGTTTAGTCTGCAGCAAATGGCCGAGTAGTGTTTGCATTTTAATGAGAAAATGTATTGTGCATTTGACGATTTAGAGAAAGCGTATGATAGTGTAAATAGATGCAAGTTATGAGTAACTCTGACGGAGTATGGTGCAAAGGGGGAACTACTGATTGCAATAAAAGCAACGTATGACGAAAGCAAAGCGTGCCTGACAGTGAACGGTGCGGTTAGTGAGTACTTTGAAATTGAGCAAGGTGTGAAACAAGAATGTGTGATGTCTCCTTGGTTGTTTAATATATTCATAGATAAATATCCGAAAAGTGCATGTGAGTACTTAGGTGGTATAAATATAGGCAGAGAATATGCAAAACTGTTGATGTTAGCAGATAATGCAGTACTAGTAGCTAAAAGCGTGAACGAAATGCAATGATGGTTGAATAAATTTGCAGAAGTGAGTGAAAGAATAGATCTAAAAATCAATAGTGGCAAAACAAAGGTGATGGTTTGAAACAGGAAAGGTGAAAGGAAAATTTGTCAGGTGATGTTGGGTAGCGAGATAATTGATCAAGTGGATAAGTTTGCTTACCTTGTCAGAATGTTTCCGAATGATGGGCGAATAGATAGTGAAATTGAAAACAGAGTGAATGCAGGCAGGAGAATAATTGGCAGTAACCAAGAGTAAACAGTTAATTATAGAAGCAAAGAAGGCTGTGTACAATGGTGTATTTGCTTCAACTGTTTTATATGACAGTGAGACTTGAGTATGTCAGAAGAAGCATATGAGTAAAATAAACGCCGTAAGTATGAGGTACCTAAGAGATGCACTTGGCAAAATGAGACGTGACAGAGTAAGGAATGAATGGGTGATGAATACGTGCCAGGTGAAGGAGACACTGCGTGAACTGTACAAAAGAAGTGCGTTAAGCTGGTTTGGAGATGTGTAACGAATGAGTAATGAACGCCTAATAAAGAGAATATATGAGACAGGCATGAATGTAAAACTAGGTAGATGTAGACCGAGAAAGAGGTAGTTTAATATGATTGGAGAAATTGTAAAAGGAAAGAGAATAAAGAACGCAAAGAATAGGAGAGCTTGCCAAAGCCTTGTATGAATTTAATGGAAGCAAAGGAATTGTGTAAGGACAGAAGGTAATGGAGAAAAACAGTGAATGGGTGATAGTAGTGATAGTAGAATTGGTAGGTAATAGTGGGTTGGTGTGGATACTGTAGAGTACTGGGAATGTTGGTGAAGGGCGGTGGTAGAGAGAGGGGTTGGTGTATGGGTGCATACAGTGGTTGTAAAGGTGGAGGCTTGTTATTGGGTTTTGCCTACTCCACTAAGGGAATAGCATGATTGGTAGTTGTAGTAGTAGTAGCATTGTTTGTCATGCATAACAGTATTCAATTACACTGTGGAAGCGGTAGAGGGTGATACTCGCTTCGCTTGTAACGAAAAACTATGAAAATATATTTTCGAATGAAAATATGGGTTCATTGTACAAACGGTGAGTGATGAACCAAATTTCAAAGAAAATAAAAGAATAGGCTACGTTTTACAATCGCTAGAAAGTAATAGCTTATATTGCAACGCTTGCTGTAATTTTTATTCTAAAGCAAAAAAATATACATTTGTATCATCTTTCTTTTAAAGCAAGCAATAAATTCACAACCCAATCTTATTTAACATAAACATGGTTAGAATTTAAAATTAGTCAAAATAAATAATATTTGCATAATTATCGCTGAATGTTGGATATTTAACCCAAGTATGAAGCTTAAGTCACGAGCTGGGGGTGAGTGACTTAAAGATATGAGTGGGAAATATTCTATTCAGCACGTGTTATGCGCTATACTTTTCCGATGACCATATATTGGAAAGAGATTTCGTGGCAATTTTTAAAATTGCGTGATAACTTATGTCAATTAAACTTACAAGCATATGAATAAGCATAACTAGTAATCAGCTACGTAAGCGTGTGAAATATATTTCACACGACAATCCTATGGCCATTTCACAACAGTTTTGTTGCTATTTGCAATTTGTAACTTTCAATTATGGCAACCTATGCGAAATTATACATTTTTATAATGGTTGTTGGCAACAACTATTCTTCTATTAAGAGTTCAGAGTGCAAATTGGTGCGCGACGCGTAGCCGAGAGCGTCGAGCTGTCAAGAGCGACAATGTCGCTTTACGCTCGAAGTACACACTATATTTTTTCGCATTATTTCTACCAAATTGTAAATATTTAACTTTATTTAACATATTTAATTATTAAAAATAACAATAAATAGTTGTTTAATTGTTATTATGGAAGACCAATAATTGTACTATAACTTTCGTCGTTTGCGATAATTAAAATTTTAAATGTCATTTAGTCATGGCAGATCTTATGTGATGTTTTAGCGAGAAAAGTGCTACTCCTCATAGAACGTCAACTTTGCGTTGACATTAGAAAACTTAAAGTCTACTTTTTATAGCGATTCTAGAAACATATATTTAATCAATATTAATGTTATTGACTTGGCTTGGCCAAAGAGGGAGGGACAGTTGAACATTTAATTTAATTAGAATACTTAAATGTTGTTCCCAGCGTTATAATGATTTCTTTATCGCATCATGGTGGTACGGCTCTACCGTTGCATTTTTATCGGGGTTAGATACGATATATAATATTTATTGATTTACTAGTGTTATAATAAATAACAGAATGGAAAATAAATAGAAATTAGGGTTTACTTCAATTTACATAGGCTTGTAAATTAATAACAGATGTGGGTATATTACTCCTTGCAATTATCTACTTAAGATGTATGTCACGAAACATTACCTACTTATTACGCAATTTTCTTTATTAATAACTAGCTTAAATAAATTCATTGGCAAACAAGTGCGAAAGCAAATATTTCTATTTCCGGGGCGAAATTTGAAATAAAGAAAGGAAAACGTAGTTTATGCAAAAGATTAAGTCAAGTCTTTGACCGGCATAATTTTAAATGGATACTGTCTACGCTAGCGTTCTCTGAGGAGAGAGGTGAAGATAAGGCTACCGTCACACGGTATGTTTTCGCTTTTAATCTTAAATATCTTTCGTATGTTTTAATCATGTATAGAATTCAAATTTTTCTTATTTTTAATTTTTGTTGATAGTTTCTTTGTAGTAACCCGTATGTAAACTCAACTGATGTGGACAATATTAACCAAAACTTATAGCAAATTTGTAACATTACGTCTGTTGTTAGGAATACGGTACTTTTAGTCCGTTAAATTGCGATACAGCGAAAGTCTACTATAGATTCCCATATATTTGACGGGAATAGATAACAACATCTATAAATTGGAGTCAAGAAGCACGTTGTGAATATTAATTTAAATCTTAAAATAATACTGCACTTTTGATGCCCAAGTATAACATATACATAATGCAAATTGATGTATACAGCATTTTTTGGCGTTACTCTAAACTATAACGGTATATCGAATACTTCCCGGAAATATTTTACGCCATTGGGCAAAAATGCAGAACCTAACACATAAAACGGGTAGATATCAAGCTGTATAGGATAACATAAGTTTTACAGTTGTGGAATGTTAGCCTCACGTGAAGTTATTCGTAGTCGTGAATGCTCATGTAGTAAAACAACAAAGCCACTAGTGATATATTATCTTAGTCCATAGTATTGAAACATCTACCTATGAGTATCGACAAAGATTCCCAGCCGCTTTCTGGAATCTCTCGTGATATTGTTTCGAGAATTTCTTTGAGCTTGGTCTTCTTTCATGCTCACCTTCATATAAACGGAAACACTACTCTATTAGAACATTTTTTTCTTCGTTATGAACCTCCCGACCCCGGAAAGCACCCAACAACTCTTCCCTCGAACTACCGTAAATACGTTCGGATGATGTAAGCACAGTTAGGTAAGCACGCATTCGTAGAGAGGTGCGTGAGTTTGTACTATATATTTTAGTACGTACTGAATATTACGTATTGTTCCATATACGAAGGTGGTCTGAAAATCAAGGCAAGCAGCACAAAAGAAGGTACTTTATTCAAGTTTTTTACATTTCTTTTTCGACATGGTCCCCTTGTAACTCGATGCATTTGTTCCAACGATGTTCAAGTCATTTAATACCTTCCCTATAATAGGATGAATCAAACGCCTCAAAATAATCATTTGTTTCTATAATCACTCCCTCATTAGGTGATAATTTCTTTCTGTCTAACCATTTTTCAAGTTTAGAAATAAGAAAAAGTCAGATGGACCTAAATCTGGATTGTTAGGTGCATGACGAAGTATTTCGAATCGTAATTCAACTAATTTTGCTGTGACAATATTCGATTAATGAGCCGGTGCATTGTCATGATGAAACAACACGTTCTTTCTTGCTAAATACGGTCGTTTTTCCTTTACTTTTTCAATTAGTTAGTCCAATAACGACGTGTAATATTCACCTAAGATTGTTTTGCCCTTTTGCAGATAATCTATACATATAACACCACGAGCATCCCAAAACACATTGGCCATAACCTTGTTAGGTGATAGAACCACTTTTGCTTTGCTTTCATCGGTACACTGCAGCCGGCTTCTACTCATTGTTTGCATTTAATTTTTGTTTCGGAGATATAGTGGTGTATCCATGTTTCGTCAACTGTAATAAAACGACGTATAAATTCAGAGGAATTATGCTTAAAAAGAGTAAAACAGTACTCAGGAGTTGTTACGCTCCTTAATTTCTGGTTCAGAGTTAGCAGACGCGGCACCCTTCTTGCTGACAGCTTTTTCATACCCAAGTGTTCATGTAAAATATGACCAACACGTTCTTTAGGTATACCTATAGTACACGCTATCACACGCACCTTTAATCGACGATCATTTAAAACAAGATCATAAACTTTGGTGATAATTTAGACAGTGGTAGTCTCTTTAGGACGTCCTCATCTTATTTCACCTTCGGTGCTCGGATGGCCACGTTTAAATTCTTTCACCCAGAAACAAACTGTCTTAAATGATGGCGCAGATTCGCTATGAATATTATCTAACTCTTATTTAATTTCTTTGCGCTTTTTCTCGGCTATATGGAAAATTTTGCCTACAGTACGATATTCTCTTTTGTCCGTATTAATAAAATAACGTAACACGTTTACTTTAAACAACTGTAAGGAACAAAGGGCGCAACGTATTTGACTGAAACTTTGACAGCTGTCTTATAACATATAATAGATTTGATAAATGACACATGCGTAGATTATGGCGTCATTTCTGTGTCAATTACATCACTAATTAGACCGTCCTCGCATTGTTTAAATCATCCTCGAACATTTACCTGCTTTTATGATAATCAAATAGTAAATATTTAACGCTATACGCTGTACTGTTTCTGTCCTTAAACAATTAAGTAAATATTCTCAAAACGTGATAAAGAATTATCTCAGTTTTTAAACTCGAAACTAGTATATAAAGAAACGGAAGCTAATAGTTAAACGAAGGATTGGCGCAAAAATTTAAATTCAAATTCGAGTTAATAACGCTATAGCTTTTGTCTTATTGTTTTTATTTTTTACATATTAGTTAGTTGTGACGTGTAATCTTTAAAAATTCGAGTAGGGTAGGCTATGCTATGACTTTTGTGTAATTTTGCTAGAAACTTTAAAGGTACCTATACAAGTAACGGTTGTGTTATTGTTAGCTAGCTTTAATCTAAGCTGTAAACTAACACAAATTGTAGCAAAATGTCCTATTTATGTTTTTTTTTGATTTGTAAATGTCATTTAAAAAAACAGTAAGATGTATCGAGCACAGTTTACTGCGATGAACAGTAATTATTGCAAGTTTCATTCCTTTGCTTCAAAATCAGTACGTATACCAGGGTTGAATAATGTCGCCTTATGTTGGTGAATAATAAAATTAATAAAAAGTTTTTAAGTCTTGCATTTAATGGAAAATTACGTTGGAAAACTAACATTCAAGATGCTGTACAGAAATATTAGAATACGTTGCATCTAATGAGATGAATAGCATAAATCTACTGGAATGTAAACGTATAAAACTATATGGAATTTCTTTAAAAAACGGTTATCGAAATTTGAAAACCACAATCATAACAACATTAGGTAAATTCCACTACTGTATTTGTTGTAATTATGGTCTTACCATACGTTGCTGGTATATCTGAGAAAATTAACAGAATAAGAAAAAAAATTGTAAATCAGAAGCACGTTTAGTTTTCAAAGTTCTTTGTGTTAAATTTTAATTGGTAATGAAAATAATAATACCTATATTTACAAGATTTCTCGCAACTGCGGTCAATTCTATATTGGAGAAAGTGGAAGATCACTGGAAATAAGAGTTGGCGAACATAACAGATACATTATAAACGGCCTAATTCAAAAATCTAAAATTGCTAAACATTAGTTTGGAACAGATCATAATATTTTTTGGAAAAATGTAAAATTATTTCCAAAGCTTAACATTCTCAAAAGAAAACGTTGTGAAACTGATTACAAGAAATGTAATAACAAAAACTGCATTTTGAAGAATTTTATTGATTTAAATAACATTTGACTTTCTTTAATTAAAAAAGAAGTTACTTTTTAATCACTATGCTTTGTTTGATGTTTTTTTAGTTTATTATCAACTGAATTGTCAAATTGACTTTATCATTTTGTGGTAGGTACTTGATAATGAAGGCAGATATTATTCTTTAAGGCTCCTCTACACTAGATTAGTTAACCCACAATACAATAATCAAATATTATTAATTTTGAATAGTTACAATTAAGATTTTTAAAAAATTATTCTGAAGTGACCTGTAGAATGGTATGCATTTATGAATAATGGTTTTATCGACATGTTTTAATTAATTACGCAAATGTAATATTTAAAAAACGATATTTAGCATTTTTTCAATAGTACGCTTCAGTAATTAATTAAAAAATGTGTGTTCATAAATTCTTACTATTCCACAGCTTATTCCAGAATTATTTTCTAAAAATTTTAATTACAACTGATAAAAATGAATAATATTTGATTATTGCATTTTTAGTTATCTAATCTAGTGTAGAGGAGCCTTAAACCGTTGCGTTTATTTGAGTTTATTGGTTAATACTGCCAGAAAATGTATTGATGTGCGGCTAATAAAAGCAATTCGTTTATGCCATACTTAAATCTACAGATCACATTCTTATATTTTGACAAATATGTCATTTATGACTTAGAAAAAATGCTGATAATATAAATCAAACTTAGAACATATTATATTTTATCAACTGAATTTTGAGTATTTCTATATTTTAGTTTTCTTAATGATGAAGCAATTTCGGCTTTTCTTGTGGTAACAATGTCCTTTACGATTTACGTAAGCATAAAAAAAATAGGTACCGTTTTAAAGTTAATTTTGAATAAGTACAAACTCACGCATCACTAACCAACTGTTATTAAACACCTATATAATAATAGCTAGAAATATATTCTGAAATGCCTAAAAGCTCGCTTGGCATATTATACCGATAAGTCAAATCAAGTCAAAGACAACACTAGCAAACGAATCAAGAATTGCTCACGAAGAATTAAGTACAGTGGTGCGAAGCTTTGATGAAAAGGACATGTTGGACATTTAATTTATTTTGGACATTTTTTCTTAAACTAAGGTACGTTATAAGAAACATAGTAATCTAGGTACTTCCATGTACCAGTATACGTATGTACCTACGCTATTGATTCTTCTTTAACAAATGTTGTATATAATTGACGGAATATAAATAATACCTCACCAGAATTTCACAACAATTTAATTTATGTTTTCCAAAATTCTATAATGCCTAAATAAAGGAATCCTAACTTTTATTTTTAGATTATGCGAGTATTCAGAAGGGAAAATACGTAAGTTATCAATCATGTATAAAGTAAAATAATTATTAAATATTCATAGTAAATGTATCGATTCAGCATGGAAATCACTTCACCGTTTATTAAATGATGATATGG
The DNA here is from genome assembly GCA_024586415.1 of Phrixothrix hirtus. NCBI lineage: Eukaryota > Metazoa > Arthropoda > Insecta > Coleoptera > Phengodidae > Phrixothrix > Phrixothrix hirtus. Next base: position 4,943 of record JAHWXV010291819.1, on the reverse strand, counting down.
GGTCATTGATGTGTGCGTCTCACATAAGCCTGTTTGAAGTATCTTTATCATTAAAATGACGTTTCCTTACTACAACACAGAATTCAACAGTTCTTAATATCACTAAGGAGTAAAATTTGGCCTCAAAAAATTCCGAATAACGAAATTGTAAGCATCCTGTTTCAACGTTAGTTCAGGGTAACTTAATTTCCATCCTAAAGCTTTTGGCGATTGCATATTATATTGCTAAGAAAACTACAATCGCCGTTTCAAGTTACTTAGCTTTTAGAATTTTTAGAGCGCACACTCTGGTATGTATCTGTATCTTTGCAACAGTATTCAGAACAGGGTGGATCATCTAATCAACTGAGACGTATCTGTGGATATTGGTGTATTTTGTTCTTTAAAGAAGCATTCAAGAAAATTAGAGTAAGTTAAAATGATCACCATTATATACAATCAATAAACCAAAAGTGCCGTACTTCCTTTAAATGTAAAACACCTGGAACGACTCGAACATGCATAGCGGGGAAGGAGTTATTCGCTTTGCCCACAATTAAATACCTACTGAAACGAATAAGTGTTTATTATGCCAACTATATGCGAATAACTAGTGTTCAATGAGAATGAAAGCAACAGACAGGGTTTTACTGTAGCTATAAATCAATAGCTTATACTGCAAAATGTGCCGCTGTAGTGTAATATATTTAGATGATTATTATATTTCTTTTACAATAAATTGTAAACTCATGTCTATATCGATTTTTAAGCGTAAATATTGGATGGTGTACACGACACGCAACGGATTGAGTATTTCACAACTTTATTATATCTTTGCATACCGTTTTAGAATGCTTAAGATTGTAAAGAGACACTTGGAGAATTACTCACGGAAAAACCGAACAATGATTAGTACATTAAGGTCATTTAATTTTTTTAGCAAGGTAATAAGTAAATTTGTCTCAAAAGACTACCAGCGATATTTTAATACTTTAATACTTTAATAGAATTTCGGTAATCGAATACACTCAGGAACTATTCAAGAGCTAATAGAACTCCTTGCAGGTGTATGTTTGAGTTGGTTGTTACAAAACAGATACCTAAAGACAGAACTGATAGAACCCCTCAAATTTAGTCGGCAATATCAGCTTTATTTTTTACACTATTTATGTTTTCGTAATAGTAGCTACAATGTCAAAAATCCCGAATTGTAATTGATATTTTAAAATAAAGATCTATGATTTCAAAACATTGTTAAAAAAATAGAGAAAGAAAATTAGTTACAAATGGTTAGAAATTCCACAATTGTTTAATCATTTTATAGCAAAAGGGTTGAAAACTTCGCAAATCTTAATGAATGTGATTATTAAACGATGCTGTGAAACATATTCCATACTCGGTAGTCAGATTCTGGTACAAAACGTGGTGGCGGTAACTTAAGACTCTAACAGCACATAATTAAAGCAATTTCCAAACATTGCAATATGTTGGTAAGAGATTTTTCCAAGAAGTATAACACCAATCAAACAATTCAGGTATCGAAACATCTGGTATAAAAATACAAAAATCAAAGATATTTAAGACCGAAAAATAATAAAAGGTAAATAAGATCAGGTTCAGAAAATTTTATTTTATAATTGTTCATAAAAACCCTTTGTACAGCTTTAAATGACGAAACATATGTTAGGACCAACCACTCAACATGAACGGGGCTATATTAGTATACTGCAATTTGAGGAAGAAGTTCTTTTAACTTCTGCAACGTCAGTTGACGTTAAAAAAGTTGGTGGAAAATATCTGGTATTGCAATAAATGTGCCAATGTAAGCTAAAATTTCGTCAGTTAAGATAGTAGGAAATATTAAATCCTAATTTTGAATCAAGGAGAGCTTAAGGAGCGTCTACTTCCATTTCTAAGTAACAATGGTGGTCCAACTTTATTTTGGTCAGATTTATCTGCATCATATTACGCCGAAAGCAGAATATTATGAAACAGCATTATATTTATTTTATGCGTCAACAAATAGGCTTACCACATGTACCACAGTGTGTTACGGCCTAAATGGTGTTTCCCGTAACCAAAAGAATGCTTACGCATTTAATAAATGCGAAATGTATATATTAACACATTTATTCGTCAGTTTAATGTTTATCAAATATCTTAAGTTGTAACTTTCGTTTAGTTACCAAAGTTTTATTAAGGAGTTGTTACGTTGTTAGAGAACGCCCTATATTTTTGTTTCCTTCTTTTGATGTTTTACATTTATTTAGATTCTGTATCATATTTACACATCAATATTACCAAAATTCCATTTATTTTTATTAATTGTACAAATAGAGGTACGCCATTGCGTAACTTAAAGGATACAAATTATTTACATTTGTATTCATATTTTTATTTAAGTGTTACATGAGTCGTTTAAGAATTTTTGGAAAGTCGCACTAATAGAAACCAGTTCTATAACCTCTTATCTCCTAGCCGCAAACATTTTGCGATAGAAATATATTTCATTGTTGTATATGAACGCAAATTATTCACTTCTAAATTTTCTAATTTAAAATATTTTCTGTGTTTCAGCCTTTAAAGCGTAAGTTAATTAATTTTACTGACGATACCTTTTAATTTCGTCGTATTTTCTACATTAGCAAGCAGTTCAGGATACCAATCCGTACCCGCTCTATTTTTATTCTTTTCGTCAAGGATACTCCTCCAGATGATATGTTGTATCCTGGTATTCAGGGATGGATTAATTCCAGTCCAGAGTAGAAGACAGCTTACGTATTCTGCCAGTTGGTTAGGCCACTGTCCCTTATAGAGCTTGTATACAGCGGCCAATATCCACCATCTGATGCTGCAACCACGATGCTGCATTTTGCTTAATCGCCTGGAAACAGGTCATATATCTTAAATATACTTTATATGTATTTAGCATCCTGTATAATTCACAATGTTTCGACGATCTATTAACTATTAGAATCACTACTCATCCCATTGTTCACTCGCTACTTTCTACGATGGAATAATCAATTTGGTAAACTCAAATGGCTCCCGTTACACAGTAGCTAACTCATACGACAATAAATCTAACAGCTGATTTGATTGAATTACAGTTCCTTTTTATATCGTAATTTTTGAATACAACCAGTAGCATTATCTATTAATGAAGATTATTCCTAGGTGCATTAATATTTGAATTATTTTAAGATACTTTCCTTATCGTAAATTAATATTTCGAATTAAATTATAGATTCAGCGCTGCACGCATCATTTTCGCTTACATCTTATTGTCTTGATTAGATACAGTTATTGCAAAGGTTAATTTTTTGTAGTCAATGAACCTTTTTATCGAGTTATTAGTAAATTGAATTTAAATAATCACAAGTAATTAATCTGAATTTAAGTCATTTCTCATTTCAATATTTTTGTACATAAATAAATACACTTAACTATTAATCGTTGTGATAATGACATTGTTATTTTTAATGTATTGTTTTACTTACCAATGTAATTTACAATCTAAGGTCTTTTTATTCTTTTGTCAAACAACTACGTAAATTTGTGTGTTTTAAAACATACTTCTAAATTCTTTTGCACTTATGAACAATTAATATTTTATTCATTTTTATATGCGAAATAAACCATATTACCTTAATTAAACTTTGGTTATCTTTTCTTTCGTTACAATTTATTTAATTTATTTCTTTCAAACATGTTTGACACAAAGTTCGCTTTTATTATGTTGATCTTAACAAAATTCTTAACTCTGACCATTCTAAATAAACGTTCAGCGTTTGTATTATTAAGTTCAACTTCGATATACTGAGTGTTCGACATATACTCAGTGACCATCAGTCACTACCTGTTTATGTTTGTTTATACATTAAACACACCTAGTATTTCAGATGTATATTTTTCTCGTGGTCCTGTATAAACAACTAACCATTTTACCAACGATAAAGCTATTTAACACCATTTTACAGGCAAACAAACGAAGTGGCGCTCTGTTATTTCTTACGTACAACCAAATATATGAAGCAGAGTGGATTGCGACGACGACTACCTTGACGCCAGACCTACCACCCCCGACTAACAAAAAAGCCGGCCGGACAAAATTTCTTTTACAACTACGCAATCTGGCCAAAAGGCATGTAACAGAGTATTTTCTGTGCTCCACGTTCTTAAAAGTTTGGCCTCTATATTAACTCTATGTTTTTATTTTTGTCTGTCAATTATCAACCGAAAACGATTTCACTTCCGCCGCGTGCTTAAAAGAGGAAGATCGCTTAGAATTGTTATGTTGATTTGAAGAATCATCTTTAATGCAACGATTTTACATTTTTGTTGGGACTTGGAACTGATCTAATAAGGGTTATGTGATTAACTCATTCAACACTGACTCTGCAAAGTAAGCAGAAATTTATGTACCCAACGTTTTAACTTCTAGTAGGTTGTTTAATTTTTATTTCAAACGTGCTAATTCTTGGTATTCGAAATTTTTTAGAGTGACGTTTTTGGTTTTTCTCTTTTCTTTTGGTTGGAGGCTTCTTTACTAAACAAGGAAATTAATTCTAAAGTAGTTTATAAACTGAAGAATGTACTAGAGATGAAAATTGCAAGTCACGTGGTTTGATAGTCATGCATGCATATTTTACCTTGGTTAGGAAACACTTTAGCACAACAAGAATGAAATCTAAAAAAATGTATAGTCTTGACTGAAGCTCCCGGATATTAAGTGTTTAAGGAAAAAACAGCAACATGACCAACTATTTGCCTTATTGTATATTACTTACAAATGAATATAAAAATATTAACATTTGAAGTAATTGGTTTAAATTTATTAGGTGGTAATAGTGTACTTTATCAAAAAAATTTTATATAACGTATATATATATATATATATACATATATATATACATATATATATATATATATATATATATATATATATATATATATATATATAT
>JAHWXV010291811.1:0-13009 GCA_024586415.1 Phrixothrix hirtus | reverse complement strand
ACGTGTATTTCCACTAAAATTTTGACATCGAAAATTTTGGACGAAAACAATACTTTCTCTATTCTATATTTCATATAGGTAAGAGAAAGTAATAATAGGATTAAACTGGTGGTTACGTCTAGTTTAAAGTCAACTACACTTCCTGTTAACAACTAAAGGAAACACAATTTCTGTTCTAAAAATTACATAAACAAACATGTGTACACTTCAGATCAAAAAAGTTTCAACAAAATTGGTTGTACACTTGGCTATAATGAATTTAAGTTTTGATTTGACTAAAAAGTATTAAATATTACAACTGTAATTCATACTGATAGCAATTATGACATGTAAGCTATGATCCGTTGGAATAACTTGTATATATAAACTTACTACTGTAAAAGAGAAAAATGTGTCTGGTTTTTATTTGTGAACCAATATCTGCTGTTCATAACCAACGACCTTAAATGATGTACTCGTATATTTAATATCCTTAAAGACCATTTTAATTTAACTATTTTCAGAAAATTATACATTTAATATTAGTTAATAATCGTTTTATTTTGATAAAAACCTCTTTAATACGAAACTTTTGTAATTAGTCATCACAAGCGCTCATTAAAAATGCGCAAAAACTTAAGTTGATTTTAATATTCAACAAAACGTAACCGCACCTGTAGCTTTAGTAAAGCAACGAATCCCAACTTGTTCGATATATTTATTTAGAACAAGACTAATTACTTCCGGTCAATTTATTGAGCCATACTTATACGAGTATATGCATTAAACTTATAAATAGATTTATTTGGTAATTTGTAACTTTTGTTGTACTTAATTTGTGATTTAGAACTTTAGGAAACAAGTATGAAACCTCTTCATTTAATTGAAGTAGGATATAATTAAAACCTAGATTTAGGTTAAAGGAAACTGATCGTTAAATGTTTGGCTCGAAGTGACTTTTATAAGAATAACCGACTGCTGTGTAACAATATTTAGAGGCGGATATTAAAGAATTTATACATGTAATAACACATATAAATCAGCGATAAAATATCGAATTAATGAATATTATTAAACTGCATGATTTAATATTAAAACTAAAAAGTTAATAATGTTCAATGGACTTCAAAATATAATTTCAATTTGCCTAAGGAAAGCTTGGCCAAGGAAAGAAGATTTTCTTAAAGTTTCTAAAATGCCTTGTAAATAAAGGACTTAAACTAATTCGACTAATCAAGTTTACAACACAAATTTTCATAACAAAATCCGTAAATTCTCACATATCAATTATTTTTAAGTTGAAAGCGGTAGCGAATTGAAGAAATACGTGGCGCCCCATTGACTTAAGGCAAGTTACGCATTGGCAGGTGATCGCTTCCGATGTATTTACATAAGATGACACAGTCGAAATCCTATTTCAGCCCTTGACAGCTTGTCAACAGTATTTCCAAAATGGCTGTGGCGCGTCAACTAGCGGTGGGCACCGATCGTTCTAATATAAAATCCCCGTGACAACTACCTTGAACGAGCTGAAGTATAGATCAAATATTCGTGGAATACAGTACAAGTGTTGACTAAAAACTGGACTTCTTGCCCAAAATAAAATAAAAATGGTTGTAAACTATGCCATAGAGAAGGGCACTTGACACGAAATCTTTTGAATTATAACGGCGTCACTGCTGACATCTTTTGTTAAATAAAATTACTATCAGATATTACTGTTACACAGTGTACAATAATCTGGATTATCTGAAATTATAAAATATCTCTAACCTAGGTCTACGCTACTAGAATAAGGTTATTGGTTATCCATCATGGGATTCCACATGTAACTATATCTATTCCTAAGAGATAAAGAACAACTTGGATACTTAAATATTATTATCATCATAAGCACTTTGGTTACGCATATGAATTTGCTAACGAACGAACACCTAGACAAAGAACTTTAAACTGTGAAGAAGTTAACAGTAAACTCATTATTAATAACTCAGCTATAGATAAGTAAAATTTGGAGTTTCGACAATTCTTAAAAGCACTGCTACGCTCAGCAACCATAGTTTAACCTAAAATGGTCGAAAACACTGTTATATGTGTTTCATTTAGCTTAAATGAGTCACAATGTTTCAACTTTTGAAGAATATTCTAGTTATTATGGTTAGATAGAAACACTTTTAAAATTGATATGGGTGTGTCGAAATAAATAATTAAATAACTTGGAAGTTTTTTCACATTATTTATAATATAACGACTTGGCTCGTTCTAATAGGCAACACACATTGATTTTAGAACGACGAACCTCTTGGCAGGCGGTGTACGAAGGTAATCAAACCTCTTTACACCTACGTCCTGAGCGATTCACGACTTGGTGCTTAAGTATTTGCAAGCACAGTTATCGTATGACTCCGCCCACCTTTTCAAGTGAATGAAGTCGCACCCCGTGGATCCTCCTACTCACGGAGGTTAAGAATCGCCTTGGGCCGCTCTGAACGGTTTCCGGCGTCTTCCTCATAGGCTCCTAAGCCGGAGATGAGGGGTTGGAGCTGGCCTGAAACAAAGAGTACCAATTAGTGGCCTGTTCATGAAGAAACTATTGAATGATGGGAATGCTCAGGTCTTCGTGGATTTGCGTTGATGACTTGCAGCTTCCTCATGTTTGATCTAGCGGCATATCACCACGTAGACTATTGTCGGACGGATGATCGCCTTGTAGAGTCTGACCTTGTTTTCCAAGGAAAGCCTACTTTGGCGGTACAATGTTGCCACGCCGACCCTTGCACGTGATGTACAATGGTCGATGTGGTGTCTCCACGTCAGCTAGAAGTCGAATACGACACCCAGGTATCGAACCTCGTCATTCCAAGAAATAGGAATGTCAAACATTTCGATTTTTTGTAGAGGACGTGTACGCCTACGCGTAAAGAACACCGCAGTGCTCTTTTTCGTGTTGTCGTCGATTCTCCACATTCGGAATCAAGTTTTCAACCCAAGAACTGCCGCTTGCAGGTTACGAAGGGCTAGGTTTGGATCTCGGGATCGGGATAAGACCACGGTGTTATCGGCGTAAAGCGCGAGCGTCGTGTTTGTCTGTCTGGGCTGGTCGCTATAGAAGATGCGACGCCTCTCCAGCTCGATTCTAAACGACCTATCATTAAGATAGGACGCAATCAGCTGAACGATCTTCCGAGAAAAGTGCTTCCAGCATTTTATACAACAATCGCTGGTGCCAAATCTCGTCGAACGCTTTGGCGACGTCCAGAAAAACCGCTGCTGTCACGTCTTTGAAGACGAAACTTTCGGTGATTTCTTCAGCCAGCCGGAGCACCTGATGAGTGGTGTTGTGGCCTGGTCTGAAGCCGAATTGTTAGTCGGGAATGATCTTTGCGTGTGCGGTCGCATCTTTCAGGCGGTTCAGAGTTATTCGCTCTGCCAGCTTTTCCAGGCAAGAGAGCAGTCTGATAGGGCGGTAATTCTACGGAAAGGTTCTGTCTTTTCTAGGTTTGGGAAGGACGGCGACGTCAGCGGATTTCCAGGATGAAGGAAATCGTCGAAGTTTCAACATCGCGTTCACGATGTTTACAACTGCGGCGATTCCCTTGGGTGGGAGGGGCCTGAGGGCGGAGTTTGGAATATTATCGGAATCGAGCGCCTTTTGCAGCTTGCATAGCTTTATGCAATCACGTATCTGGTTTGGGGAAGCGGGAAGGATGTAATTAGGGTTTACGTCGCCCTCGTCGTCGTTTCCGGCGGCGATACGGCGAAGTCAAGATCGGCGTGAAGGAAATTTAGAGAACATTGCATCTCTAGGCTATCTGCGAATGCCGCGGGATCGTAGACTAGACTGAGCTCGCCGTGAATCGGCGGAACGGGCGTTCTACGATTCCTTAGGACTTTGGCCATTCTCTATAAAGAATTGTCCCCCGTTTGCAGCGACTCGAGCTTCTCCCCCAGTAACGGTTGTTGTGTTCCTTTAAATTCCACTTCATTTGTGCTGCAGGACGATTCTTAAACACTCGATTTGCAGGGTCAAAGTAGCGCTGCCATCAGCGTCTGGTGCAGTTCTTTTCTCTGATGAGTTCCCTCAGATACTTTAGGAGAACTTGCTCACTCGGCTTCCTCCTCACGTTCGTCGCAAACAGAATAGAATCCTGCATGCTGGAAGTGAGGCGGACGGCAGATTCCTTCAGCTCATTCTCGGTATGTATCTTCTCGATACGGCCGAGATTTTTCTGTATGCGAGGGGAGAAAGCGGACCATGGGATGCGTCGCACCATTTTGAGTGGATTTGCTTCTTCGCCTAGGAAAAGTAAGATGAGATTATGATCGGAATCTAGGTCCTGGATGGTAGTAAGTTCGTGTTGGAAAGGGACATATTTTAGAAGAACGATGTCTAGGACGTCTCTGGAGCCTAGATTTGAGATGAAGGTAGGTTCCAGTGGTTTGTCAACGATGAAACTTTGATTAGTTTCGGTTTGTTCGCCGACTATTCTATGACGGATGCTTAGCGTTGAGATCGCCACCTAGCGTAGTCGAAAACGGGCTGTCTAGTAGATTGTCCAGGCCCTGAGGATCAATTGTTTCCCTTGACGGGTGATAAACAACCACCAGACGAATCCAACCGTTGCCATGAGTATTTATAAATACTTCAGTCGCCTCGATGGTGTGGAGTTCTGAGAGAGGCGAAACATGGTAGTCTATACGCGATTTGACATAGACCGCCGTGTCACCCCCGCAGGCGTTGGGTCGGTCATTCCTGTAGAAGGAATAGTTCCTAAGTCGGCGCGTGTCTGCGGCACGTAGATGAGTCTTTCAGACCAGGGTTACGTCCAAGATGTACCTTTAGGCGAAGTATCGGAGTTCATGCCGTTGCCGTAGAAGTCCGTTGGCGTTCCAGTAACCCATCTGTAGGGAACTAGATTTGAATGGTGCGTTATCCGTTTACGGGAGCGACGCCAATAGGGGCGGCCATAACGCTGATATCGCTATCAGCTTTACCGACCGCATCGGCGACTTTACGAGCGACCTGAGAGAATCTTGAAACATCTAGGGAACCCAGAAGCTTCAATAGGCTTTCCATGCTCAGCGGCTCCGCCTCTTGCCGGCTAGAAACCGGATTGGGCATTTCCACCGAGTGGGCGGGGCCCATTGTAATTGCCGAACTAGTGGCAGTAGGGTTTCTAGCTGGGAGACTAGGGAAATCGGAGCTTCTGGAGGCGGTCTTGGTATAGGAGATACCAGGGTGGACCGCCCGTGGTGGCTGCCGCTGTGACAACCACGAAAGTTCACGGTGTGACCCTTCCCACAGTCTGTGCAGGTCGCTGCGGTCTCTCGGTAATCACCTGCGCACTTCTCACACATTGGAGACGCGTAACACAGACTTTGAGGGCATCGGTGACACTGGCCAATGGTTGTACGGCTTCTTGGCGATTCGACCCTGACAACAAGGCGCAGGACGTCCTCGATGTCGAAGATCTTCGTCACCTCAGCGTTCTTAGTAAGTATCACCAATACCAGAGGTATGGGGCGTCTGGTCGGCCCGCTACGCATTCGGTGTACTGAGATCACCGTAAATCCCCGGGTGCTCTCTTCCACGGTGACGGTCTCCGGGATGGCCTGGATGATAACCTTCAAAGGCTTTTTATTCATTTTAGAGCTATTGCTTTGAAAACAAGTTTCCATAACAAATTTTTTGTCAGCATATATGTGAACCAAGTGAGCTGTCGTGATTTAAATGTAAAGTAAGATACGAATGTTGTTCTAGGCGTGCATGTGTCCATTTTTAAGATTACCTTGATAAATATCAATTGAAATTTGAGTAAACTTTGAATTTATTTAAATTTTCTGATCAAATGTTGGTTCACTTTAGCATTTCCTAAAATTTGGTAAGAAAGGGAAATTCACGCTGTTTGAACATCGGCGCTCACAGACTCAGTGAAGGTATGGAGTGAACCTTTTGTGCCCAAAAGGTGCTGTTTAAAATTAAATGATTATTGACCAAGAAGTTTTGACTTTGGTGGAACGCCACTAATGTTGTCGAGTTTCTTTTTCGGGTTCCTGGCCACAGTTGCACTTTATCAGTTACTTGTTACCTGACCTAAATTTCTTAGCTTTATACAGACGGTCCGAAAAGTTAAAGTCCATTATTTATTTCTAAAAATATAAATTAAAATATTTTACAAAATATATAGCAAAGGAACAGAATAGTAAATATATTCATAAACTGGCTGTCATGTTAATAAAAAAGGATGCTTAAAATAATAATTTTTTAAACAAACACGAAAAGGTACTGCAAAATATAATTTACAATAGGAAATCCATTTACACAACAAGCGCTTATATGGTTGCCATAATTTTAGAAACACAACATTTCCTTTTTGAAATAAATGTGAGAATGTTGCGCTGAGTTTACGAATTATAACTAATAGGTGGCGTCTCGGAAGTTCAGGTGCGTTGCAACGAATTTGTTCATTATGCTTTGAATTTCGAAAAAGAAAACATGTTGCTTAAATGTGGTATTTAGCATTTGTTACGATTAATAAAGATTGATTGTAATAAATGGAAACTAGGGTTAAATGAAGCAACTATGTTTTTCTTATTGGGTTAAACTCAATTTCCAGATCGATCCGATGCATATTGATTTTTTTAGATTCAATAAGACGTGTCGTATGTTTTCTAATTGTGGGTGGTAGCAAATTGTCCATGGAATGATAGTGACAGTTTAAGTAAAGAATTTTTGCAGGTTTGCCATTTAAGAGGGCGAAAGTGCACAAATAACATTGATAGAATACCGAGCATATGGTGATCTTAAACGTACTGTTTATCTTACTTAAAATTCGTCAATGTGTTATTCACAATTTAAATCAATCTAAATCGACGTTGTTCTATTTTATTACAAATTGCATGGAATCTAAATGCATATTATCTTTACGAGCTCGAAGTTTTTTTAGTAAATTATAAACGAAATAATGTTCAGTTAATTTATTTAAAGCATATTAAATTAACAGAATCAATATTTTTTAGTAGATTGTGTAGTACTGTAAATATTAATTAGCATTTCTATATCGTAACCAGTTTTTTAATTATTTGGTTTTATGTGACAATTAACCTTTTAATAACGTTCCAAGTAATAACACGCTAAAATTCGCAACAGTGCAGTGCATTTTCGATAAAGAAACTATTTTTATCCTATTTTGCCTTAAATAATTATAAATAAATAAATCGCTTCATATAAGCATTAAAACTGTTTGAAATATTCATAATGTAAATTACTGCAAAATTTTAATATGTAAGAACTAATTCTATTAATTTAGTATTAATATTCAGGAATTGTTTAAACAAATAATACCTAATCGTCTTAAAGAACCGTTACATAATACGCATCATTCCAAAAATCTAAAACGAAAGCAAGCATCACATACACCACGTAACGATTTCACAGAAATCGCCGATAACAAAATGGAGAATGACACGTAAACCAGACCCAAAGGAAATTGAACCTTTTAGTATGTTATATTGTTAATAAATAAACAATTCCGGCCTTCTTTTTAGACATCTTTGATAACAAATAAATTCTGCTAAAACATATACCATGTTAGAAATAAGTGAGGCATTTATAAAAATGTATGGTTTTAGAACTCCGCTAAATTCTAAATTTTATTCTTCGGATAAAACCGTAATTAATGACCCGATCAAACGGAGATTAATCTTAAAGTTTGATTTAGCCACGAGTAGGGCTAATTTGGAAAGTTATCCCTATCCCACCTTTGGGCCGCAAAATAGCTAGAAATGTATATAAGCAGCCCAAATTTCTAACTAGGATCGAAGACGACATCCTACCGATGGTCTTTTAGACTAGTCTTCTTGGAGATGCAAAAATATAACAATTTATTGTTATAAACAATAACCGACCGACACTAAACCGCCGTAATAAAAGTTTGTTTACGTTTACCATCACCGGGAAATGTTTTAGTGTGCCCTACTGTCCGTTGACATGTCAAAACATAACTGTAAAAGATCCGCTTGCGCTGTATTCACTAATGAGCGTAAGAAATAGTCGATTCTGAATTTAAGAACCTGCTATTAAATGACTGTTTTTCACTCGACTTAAATAGTTACTCAATTTCTATAAATTAAGCAACTTTAGTAAATATTACCTGTACATATTCTTCTATATTTTTTGCAAATAAAAATACTTTATACGTGATAGTCGATTTAATGAAAAATACACGAACAAAAGTTCTGAGTTCTTATAATTATAAAAGAATTGTGTACACAATAAAACGTTAAAATCAATGTGAATAAGGTGAAAACAAAAAGGCTGCTAAGCAAAACAAACGTATACGAGGTAGTTCCAAAAAGTGAAATTACTTTATCGCTAAGCGTCAGCGTAACTTAATAAATTCTATCCACAGTGCAAAAATATATTGTCTGAGATTTCTAATGAACCTTAAACTCATCTGCGGCTGCCAAAGTTACTCGGCACCCAACATAGCGAGGTCCTAGGCAAAAATCAAATCGAAATAGACGTCACAATATGTAATCTAATCTCATTTGTAGAATTTCATTAATTGGTCCTACGAATAATTTTTATTTATTTAAACCTAAATTATTCGCACTACGTAACAAATCTATCTTAAGGTCGAATTTCGTTGCGACGTCCAGCGTTCGCGGTTCACCACGACGTCCAGCCTTCGCGCATTGATATAATGCTTTGCTAATTTAAATGATTTCGTTAACGCGGCTCGTCTGGAAGCCACAGCGACCAGCCGTCAACGTCTACGTCTTGACTGCTCATAAACAAGTCGAGATGCAAACGCCAAGCATACTTTTGCATATGCTGACGTAGTGAAAATATACAAATTTACATAAAGAGATTCGGTACAAAATCAAATTAGTTTCTATTGAGTTTAAAAAAGCCTTGAAACTTTTCATTATCGCCATTATGATTTTCAATTAATATTCTGCAATTACCTTCCTGGATTTCTTCTCGTGTGGAGAACAACCGCCGAATATCAGCATCTTCTTCTTTTTCTATCAAAATCAATGCTCCTAACGTTTCTGGATACACTTTTCATTTCGCAACTTTATAAACGACTACCAAAACGCAAACGGTAGACGGTTTAAGCAAAATGTAAACGTAACGCTAGTCGTCGCTACCAGACGTGACGGTGGGTCGCAACGAAATCCGACCTTTAAGATGAAAATTTGGACAACATGCTTGAGGTTACATGTGAGTTGTGTTATCATTAAATACTGCGGGCCATAATTCGAGTTATTAGATTTCGGACTGTCTCATTCTAACTACGTACATGGTAAACCAGTCAGCTTGATGTCGACAGTAGGACGACCCTATTGTTTATTTTTGTTATAATTAGGAATGTTTAATTAGAGATTGTTAACCAAGTTTTTGTTTCTTATTTGTGTATATATCCCACCCAATAACAAGTTGCGAAGCACCTTGGTTTGGATTCACTAGATCTTTTGGATCTGGCCTGGAAATGTCTGGCGCCAATAATTATAAGACAAACTAATGTGCTTGGCATCACTGAATTTGAAAAATCCACACCTGTAGAGTCTCATGAAGCTAGTGGTAATTCTGGTTCTAAATTACGTATAAATAAATTACGTCATAACCTAAGTCGCTCAATTTAAAGTTAAAGAAGATCCGATTTTTTAATTGATTCTGGAATCAGGCGTTGTTACTTCAAAAAATTTATGATGAATTTTGCCCCCAAGATGACTAAAACAAATTAGCTGGAAAAGCTGGCCTGAACACACAATTATGCGATACACTGCTACCTCTTACAATAAAAATTACACTCAGCACAAAAAGCTAGAATCATAAACGCCGACTTCTTTATCAATTTGTGACCTCGTATGACCCTAATCGATCTTTGTCATATTTATTTTAACTCTATTTCCGGTACACATCTGAAAAACATTGAATGCTGGCCAGCAAGTAACCGTAGCTCATGATTAAGTACTTTTTACACGACGCCTTCCAACGTTGTAACTGTTTTATAATAAAGAACAATACCTCAAATTTAATTTATTTTACGCAAACTACGAGGTTACAAATTTATGGTGTTTTAATGATCTAAATTTTGTACCTAATTATTTAAATTATTAATTAATAACAACTAAACTGGTCCAGAATTATTGTCTCACAACTACGAATCATACAAATCAAAATTAGAGAGCATGACAAAGAAAACGACTGGAGAAAGTAAACGGTGTTAGCAAATAAGCCTGGCACTTATAATTTAATTTTCTCAAATACCAAGCAGTGTTTAGAAAATTTTACAAAGAATATGTATTGAAATCAATAACTTCAATGGGAAACGACAATTATATCCAGTAAAGTAAATAAAATGAAACCTAGTTTCCCAAAAATATTTATTATTGTAGCGTACATATGTTTCAGCCTTTTATGTATAGACCACCATCAGGGAAATTAAATAAAATTGATGTTAAAATTTAAAAAATACTACATATTAATTTCGTAGGAAGTAGCAAGAGTGTCAAGTTATTGATACAATTCTAACATCGATTTTTATTAATAATTTGATTTAATGTTTCCCTGATGATGGTCTATACATAAAAGACCGAAACATATGCAGGATACAATAATAAATATTTTTTTGGGAAACTAGTTTCATTTTATTTACTTTGCTTGACAAAGAATCTTAATAATGAACATCGACGTATTGGTACAGTGATTGAAAAGATTCTGTTATTTATTTTGTACACTTGGTATATATGAAAGATTTAGTCACGAAAAAAGACATTCATTCGTCAAATATTGTGATAGAATGCTTCAAAAAAGTCTATATAAATTTACGCAAACATATGTTATGTGTATTGACGTGAAAGCTGCTATAAATAATATTTTATGATACATTATAATGAAGGTGTAAATTTCAGAAGCTTGTTAAAACCTACTTTATAAACGTTTGAAAGCTTTATACGCGATATATATTTTTAACTTTTATATTCGCCCCATTTTATTGTGATAATCTCCTTTTCCAATTTGAACCATGCACGATTATTCTCATTTTTTTTTATAGCCGTGCTCTTCAGTAGTTTAAACACAACCGTTAGAATGCATGTTGTTATTATGCAACACTAAGAAAAATATTGCATAAGTTTTAATATAAAAATAAATTAAAATGTGTCAATTTTGCGGTTAAGGTGAACATTTTCAAACTAATAATGGTGTGTAGTAACAATCTGTTGCTAATACCAATACAAATATATATCATTCTAAAGTAGCTCATTTTCAGATGCACGTACTGTACATTAAATGTCTTAATATTTTGTTATAAATTCACTTTAATGAAGGTTATCAAACGGAGTGGTCATTATTAAATGCGTCATTAACACTTTATAGCGTCCACACAAAATAGCATAGATGTTCTGTGCATTTTCAATTTTAAGGTGTATGCACAATAATCATTATTTCCTTTAATCTATTTTATTGTTACTCTAATGGTTTTAATGCTTTTTCCAAGTGTGACGCCACTTTATCAATTAAATTGTTAATAACAACAACAATTTTGGAAAAGTTCAGAAGGCAATCATTTATGTCAAAAATTTCTATCACTTTGATGCCGATATGATACATATTATTAAAAGTATGTTAAATTTTGCACATGATGCAACTATAATGTACAGGGTGCTCCATTTGAAAAATGTGAGTACATATCATCCTGTATATCTTTTGTAGATAATTTGGAACTAAACATTATGTAATATAGCAGCAGGACTAGAGAAATTGTGTTGTAAATTTTAGTTTATTATCTTACCTTATTAACACAGCAATATGACAAAGTGGGTCGTTTTTTATTACAGTGCCCTTATTTGTAACTAGAGGCATAGTGCCTTGTATCTTTTTGATGTACGCATTAAGGGCTATCAGAATTTGTAAAAATATGTAGGATGTTCCATAAGAAAACGATAACTTTGATATGCCATTATAATACGAATCACCCTGTATATTTGAAAATAATTTTAAGAGATGCTCCTATTATGTATCTATAAGTTTTCTTAATAACTCTGTTCTATCTCTAATAATAACTTTATAATCTTTCGTCCACGGAATCTTGGGCCACCCTGTATAATTTATTGTTAAATGGTGATGGTATAATGACCTATTATTCTCATCTTAAAACCGAATTATCCCCGATATAAAAAATACGCGTCTCAGATTTAATTGTTTACAACATATCCAAGTTTCATCGAAATTGGACGGAAGCACTTAGTGTGCCTTTTTTATTAGTCTAGACTATTAAGAAATTTGATTTTTATTATAATTAAGTAATTTATTAACTAATATAAGGCTATGTAGATTAATGCATGATTGCTATTGAGCTAAAGCTCAAGTGTTTGTACAATAGGATTTTCTATTCTAAGGTGGTACATTTTTGTCAATTTTGTTTGTTCATGTTTGTAATTTTCCGATGGAAGCTATTTAAATGTGCTTTTTTTAAATTGAGGAAGATTTAAAAGTTGATAGCAGTTTATTTTGTTTTATAAAAGCTGGATGATTTTTATTAGGTGGAACTAATAGCAATATTTTTATTTGGTAGGTAATAGGGCAATGGTAGTTTTAGTACATGGTCCATATAAATTTATTTTACTGTCATTGAAAGTTAGTACACTGAGATTCACGTAATTTTGAGTTTGCGGTGAAGAAGTATATTTTGTGAGCCAAAATAATTTAAAAACGTTATTTTTGCAATTATTATTTATTTTAATGAAATTCTTTGATTTTCTTTTGGCTATGTATAATTATTTCAGTGAAATTTCTTTTTATCGAGATTAAAAGCCATGAGTTGCACTATTTCGGAATACAAACGACTAAGAATAACATCTTACCATCTTTATTTATACAAGGTGTCCAGAAAGGGTAGGGGGTATTTGTATCTGCATTGGCCATGTAACGGCACCGTCTGGAGGGGCGCGGTAAGGTTATGTTGTTGTAAAAATCTTTGGAGATTTTAGTAGCCATGGAAGTGTACCCGGGAGACCA
>JAHWXV010291732.1:0-10013 GCA_024586415.1 Phrixothrix hirtus | reverse complement strand
ATATATATATATATATATATATATATATATATATATATATATATATATATATATATATATATATATATATATATATATATATATGTATATATGTATCCATATATAAAGATGGTATTTAGAAGCCGTTTACATTATTTTATTTTTTTGTTTTAATTTGTTTGCGATCCTTCATGAATAGATTGAATTATTTTGATTTTATTTTAAAATGGGTGGTGCCTAGAGGGAGTAACAATGTATTTCTTAGTATATGACATTAAATTTTCACTTGTTTATTGATAGGGTGTAAAAATATTATTAATTTTATAAATTTAATAATTTCGAATTAATATAAATTAGATTTAAATTTAAAAGATTGTTCGATAAGCTTACAACAAAATGTCTATGAATGTTATTTTATAGGTAAAAGTATTTTTGTGCGAATTAAACAATTAAGTTTTTTGTCGAAAGTATAATGGTTAATTTGAAGGTTCTGTATGAAGTTATTGCATTTTGTGGAATGATTTTTTATATGTCAATCAACTAAACATACACTTGCATATTTCATCCCAAAAATTACATCTTACGATAACGAATTTAGAAAGTAAATTGCATTCACCAAATTATAACTTTCCAAGTATTTTACATAAATGTGATCTTGATGTTCATAAAAATAATTTGCTTAATTCGTAACTAGATATCTACTCACTCCAATGGTGCCCCACTTATTTAAAAGGTTCTATCTGATTTTTACTTTAATGTTTTAATTAATGTGATAGTCTAATAAATTAAATAATTTTTTATTATGTTGACTTGTTTCTAAAGTCTTATATGCACTATTAACAATTATAAACCTTTATTTAATCTATTCCGTTAGGACAAATGGTAAAAAACTTGAATTATCTTAAAGAAACAATTTGCAGATAGGACCTTTCAACTAAGCACGGCAGAACGTGTGTGCATGCGTGCGTGCGTTAGTGCGTACTCGCGCATGCCCACTTGCATGCGTGGGGTTGGGGTGGCGGTGCTGGTGTGAGTGTGTGTGTGAATGTGCGTGTGGATGTGGACGTGGATGCAGGTGTTCATGTGCGTGTGCATGTGCATGTATGGTATATAATAAATTGACAATAATGATATAATATTACTATGTAAAACTGTATTTTTGAATATTCTAATCTCAATTTCAAAGAAAGTTTATTTAAGCCCAAATAGGGTCGGTAATATTCGGCATGTAAAAGGTCTCTACTGAACATCTCCAGTTTATGTTATTGTGGCAAGCGTGTAATTCCAACGTCGTACAAAATTTTTTCACATCATGAAGCACCATCAACAAAAAAACAAATGTGTTAAATTTTAAAAATTTCTTACAACAGCATTCCAGTCATTTTAAACGTAGAAATATTTTAATTTAGCAATAAATTTGATTCGAAAATTTAGTAACTATAAACTAGTTATTTTGCAATAAATGAGTAGTTGAACAAATTTAAGGTATCGCACAACGAGGTTTACGTTTGCTATACAATGAATATCACAAAGCTAACACAATCAAACGTTGTATCATTTAATAGAGCTTGCCATATAATACATCATATCCCAGAAGGAAATGACAATATTATATTAACCCTCATTTATAAAAAAAAATCCTTACGGGTATTATTTTCGTTCTCGGCGACTTTGGAAATACATAGTTTGAATTTTGGTGGCAAACACATGAAAATGTTATGGCAATCGCATTAACTGCGTAGAAAATACAACCTGTACACCAATATATCTTAC
This sequence comes from Phrixothrix hirtus, assembly GCA_024586415.1. Taxonomy (NCBI): domain Eukaryota; kingdom Metazoa; phylum Arthropoda; class Insecta; order Coleoptera; family Phengodidae; genus Phrixothrix; species Phrixothrix hirtus. The sequence continues at coordinate 8,261 of JAHWXV010291732.1, read as the reverse complement.
TACCCGCGTTATAAAATTGCCAGCGATGGTTTGGAGTGAATCTGGATGTGCTTTAATAGGCGTGGCAAAGTTCAAAGAGCTTGGTTTGCTAATAAAGAAGAACTGACAAATTTAGAGACAGTGATGGTAATTACATCGGACCGACGGAGTCAATCCATCGCCGAGAAGAACCTTCATTGGGCACTACCTCGCCACCCCAGCATTGTTTGGTGGAGATTCGTCATGCCGATAAAACATTACTTGTCAGGTTTTCAACGGTACTTCCTTAAGAAGATCTAGTAATTTAGTTTGCATAAATTGTAAGTATTGTACACCATTTGCATCGAGTAAAGAGACAGATATTCTTATGTGAAATTGGTGTATCTTCGAAGCAGTTGAGAACAAAAATAAAAAACTTTGATATTTTATTTAATGTAGCTTTCTAATAGAACTTTGAAATGCAGGTTGTATTTTGCTTTGTATTATTATTCTTATTTGTCTCGATTTCAATGGTATTTATAAATAAATATGTAGTTTATACAGACTGAATTTGAAATAGCGCAAAATATTTATAGAGAGCTAGTCTTCGTGGGAAATTAAACAAAAATGTTTTATACCAAACCTTTATGAAGTGTATTATTTTTGAAATATCAACTAAAACTTTTTAAATCTAACAACACTAACCAATGATAAGGCATTTAAAAGAAACAAATAGTTGAAAAGGTTTCGTAGTATGGTGAAGTTCATTTATAGTTACTATTTGATTAAAATGTGTGCTTCCGCTTTGATTAAAATATTCTTGACTTTTTAATATTGCTTTATCACGAATTATGAATTTTTCAAGATTCAGAAATATTACTAAATGTAGTTGGCCATAAAATACATTGCTGTGCTTAATAAAGGAGTAAATTGAAAGCAATTTTTATTGTTACCTCATTTATTAGTTAGAATCTCTAAGTAAACGACTTAGTTTACTAGAATCCATTTCATATTTCCGTGAAATATTAAAACCTGTTTATGAATAAGCACTAGGCAGATTCCCATGCACTGCCACTCCAAACATTTATAAAGGATACGCAGAACAGTTTGTAACATATTCATTATTGTAAAAATTATTCTGAATAATAAATGTAATTTTTGAACATGCATCTTCTGATCAGGAAGAAGAAAATTAACCTAATGATTTCTTTCGTTATGCCGAAGTAAGAAAATCTTGAACAAAGATGTTTAAGTATAGTCCACTTTTCTAAATAACACAATTGAATATCTCACGAAATAATTTCAATATATCATAAAAAAGCATGAACTATTTGTAAATTTAAAATAAAATACCATTTGCGCGCCTATGCATACTAAAATTCTTACAAATACAAATACTTTAAGAGGGTTATATATTATAAAGAGGTCTTTTCTTATCCTTATTATTAAGTAAGCACATTTAAAGTTTGTGCGTTTCGAATGACCACAGCTTTTAATAGGTACTCGACTACCGCTTTATTTAAATATATTTGCAAGAATTACTGCATGGACATATGAACCACATTATAGATGTTAAAATGCTAAAAGACATAAAAAATTTGAAGGAAGATATATAATTTGGCGTGACATTAAACAAGGTTACATAAGTTATTTTAAAAAATAAATATATGTTTCCTTGCGCAATTGCAACACCCTCAAAGATTATTTTTAATAAGAGTCTAATACAAAGAAACCATTAAATAACGTTCACTTAGTTCTTTTAGTTCGTTAAAACTTCGTATAAACATTAACATTATCTATTTTTTAGAAATTGCGTATTAGGAGAAAATTTACAACCTTTATTAAGTTCGAAATGACCCAGTTGATAACAAATTGGTAATGAACATTATGGATCCTAAATAGCAGCGTAAATATTTTACATGTTAAATGCACCCTTTATAAATACAACCTTAAAATCACGTTGTTGACTCATTTCATGGTAAATCTTATCGACATTGAAATGATCCTAATTAATGTTTATGAACACTTGGCCTTTTGTTTACTGCTACATAACTATTATTATACAATATACGAAATAGGTCTTTTTAAATGCTTTATTAAACACACTGCGCCAGCTAAACTGCGGTTAAACAATAGCTTGCTCCCTATCATTTAATTTATACAGGAAGAATTCAATATACATACCCCTGCTATCATATTAATATACATCGGTTACACAATAATGCAAACCGTAATTGTGATAAATGATATGGCATTGTTCACTTAACAAATTTCTGGATTTAATGTATTTATCAACCTAGAAGAATATTTTCCTTATTAATATTGTTCACCTAGATTATCATAATTGCCTTGCCTATTCATTATCCATTAGTATCTATTAGTTTTGATTGAATAAGACATATAACTTTAAAATTTACGATATTTACCTTGCTCTAACAATAAAAATGTATTTGTTAAAGAAAAACAATTTTCTATAACATAATATACTAAGTTATAAGTTTTCAAAAATTACAAATAGTAATAATAAACTTTGGTCGACTAGCTTGTTATAGTACACCAAAAATATTAAACTAGTATAATTTCACCGACCCTATACGCCCTAATTGCACCTACTATTTATTATTTATTATATTTTGAATGCAAATAAATTTATTGAATATAATTATTGTATTCCAACACAAACGGTAACTGTATACAGAACCATGATTTATGTATTTAAATGGAAATACACCTATTCAAAAGTAGCAAAGTAACATTCTTGTTGTTTGCTTACAAAGTAAGTAAATTTTAAACGTGTGTATTGCTATTCCATTCACCCACCTATTCCATCTAGTAAATATATAGACATAACAGAAATTTCTTCTAGGTTTCTAATTTAGTTAACAATTTTCATTCTTGTTCACCTGAATATAACCGGCAGCTATATTAAAGGAAGATGTTTACATAAAAAAAAGCAATGGCGCACTTTTGGCTAGTATCTGTGCGAAAATGTGTAAAATCAATATTACAAATAATGACAGAGCCATCTATTGTTTATATATTAGGAGGTATTTTAATATAAATGAAATAATGAAAAAGAAGATTCCTCCTAAAACTGACACGAATTTTAAAAATTAATTCGGTATAAGTGAAAAGTCATGAAACTGAAATATGAACAGCTCTAAGACTTGTTACCAAAAGATTTTTAACCTAACTAAATAGGCAACAATATTAATTTTTAAAATTCGTGACATTTTTAGAAGGAATCTTCTTCTTTATTTTATTTATATTAAAATACCTCCTAATATAAACTGTAGATGGCGCTGCTATTATTTGTCATCGACACCCACGCAGGTTAATATGTTTAAAAGGAAGTTTTGCATTTTCAACCAGCGTGTACAGCCACCCAGCACTGATGAGCCCCATATAGGGCGAAACCATTGATCTGCTGGTGCTGTGTCACGCTGATTGGAAATGCAAACTTTTATATTTTTGCCTATTTAGTTAGGTTAAAAATGTTTTGGTAAGACGCTTTAGAACTATTCATATTACAGTTTCATGACTTTTCACTTGTGCCAAATTAATCTTTAAAATTCGTACCATTTTTAGGAGGAATCTTCTTCTTTATTTTATTTATGAAATCAATATTAATCATTAATTCATGTTTAGGGCTAAAGCTTAATATTGAATCGTTTGATCATATTTTAAATTGGTGAACCTATGCTGTACAAAGTATATTTTTATTTAAAAGGAATTTAAATCTGCTCGTCAATAGAACAAAATATAAGAAAAAAGCCTTTCTCGGTCAGAGTCAATATAAAGAATATGGATTCAGGGAACGTACCATGTTGTTTGTTGATCGCCACTTTTTAATTGACGTACTTCAGTTACTTAGTTGATCGAGCGATATTTAATTATTTATTTTTTATATATTTGCGGTCAACGGTCAACTACCTTCGTAAGGGCTGCTTCTAGTGCACAAATTGAATGACACATACAATGAGTATTATTATTATTATGCTCGTTGCCTGGCTTGGGTATTGTTTAAAATCAAGCTTTGCTATTTTTCTCGAACAAATACAAAATGTAGATTTAAGTCTATTCATTAAATTCAAGTTAAAATGTATGTTATTTACTTCACAAAATAAAATCATTAAAATAATAAAAGCAATAAATGAAGTATTTAGATTATTTAAAATAAATGCTAAAGAAAGCATTTAATATTCGGCTACCATGTTTTACCTTACAAACCAATTTATATATTTACAGTGAACAAAACGTTTCTTGAAGAAGGTTATTCTAATACTAAAGTATTACGTGCATTTCTAACTAAAGGTGCAAACTACTGATACCTGGATTTTAAATAAAAAGAATTAAGAATGAAACTCAAGCTAGACACCTTTATCTAGATTTACATCATTCAATTTCCTGAAACTATAATTTAAAGTCTTTTGAGAAGTTTTCAGTTTCGAGTTACTTCCGGATTTAAATTACTTTAATAATTTGCAAACTAACATTTATATTACAGTAGCAGATTCCCCCTGCTGTGTTTGTTTCACATGCTAATTCTACAGAAAATATTTCTTGGGTTGAGAGCACAATAATTGTCCCCTGTGTTCACAGGTGTAACAAGTTAAATATAATTTTTTCCTTCTCTAAAATTAATTTAACGATGAACTTTCCACCGAATCTTTAATTGCACTAAGTTTGTTACTTTATTGATTATTACACTGTAACTGTACTGGCTAATCAGGAAGAAGACGAATTTATTTTGGAAGTTGCAGTTTATATAACGTTTTCACAGTTTGCTTATCCAAACAGCGGGTTTCATTTTGAATTTGAACCAATGATTATAAATTTTCTTGTCGGTTAAATGCACTATGCGGTTCTCACGCTAATTTACGTAAATCTTGTCGTTTAACGAGAAATTATTATTAAAACTTACTTAGGGACGTTGTTGGTAGTGTTATCAAATTTCATTCAAATTCTAAATATGCTTTCTATTGAGATTGTCGTGCACGACCTCGACTTTTCACATTTGTTTAACAAATCTACGGATTTTATCATTTTAGCAATTTAATTTAAAGGGCTATAACTACAAGCTAATTCACATTATTTGTGTCTAAGAATTTTTATATGTACAATTTTATCTATTGTTAGACATTTGTGACGGCAAAATTGATGATACTTGGCAATGGTAAACTTAGAAATATATTTCCTTCTAAGGAAACGTTTATCTTTAGTAAGGGTATGTTACTCTAATGTCATCTAAGTCACAAGAACTAGGAATTTAATAAACGTCTTTGATGGATAAACTGTCAAATATATCTTTGGGGATATTAAGATTATGGGAAATGTTGTATACAGTACTGTAATTGCCCTGAAATCACCATTTTTACCAAAAGGTTTTCCTATACAATCGATTTTACAAGAAATATGGGAAAAATGGCAATATATCCAAACAAATGCAATATTCATGCATATATTATAAAAGGAAAAAAAATAGTTATTGCTATATGATTGTACTTATAAATGTCTAAGACTTTGGTATTTAATAAGTTCTTTAACATGATTTTCTTAAATTGAGAGACAAACAGTGTTTGATGTGTTTGATACTGATTGAAGTACGGAGCAATAGTACGCGAAAAGAATCTCTTGAACATGCCTGTTGTGACATGTAATGTAATGTAATGTAATGGCTAGGCGGCCACTGAATCTTAAATTTAAATGATGAACATCCGTTCCAAACGTGATTTTTAAATAGCGCGAACCATTGTTGATGAATAGTTTATAAAAAAAATTGTTAATACATTCAGATACCGTCGATTTCACATATTTAAGAACTTAGCTGTTGTGAATTTATAAGATGTTTGACGCACCAATTTAGGCACACCATACATTAAGCTACGACGTCCATTTTGTAGATGTTGCATTTTATACGTATCTGTTTGTATACACGGACCATAAATAACATCGCAGTAATTAAGATGAGAAAGAAGCAAAGCCTCACAAAGAATAGTTTTTGTACGTGTGTCTAGAAAGTCGCGGTTTTGATAAATAATTCGAAGACTATAAAATCCTTTTTGAATTAATCTCGAGATATGACACTTAAATGTTAATTCTTTATTTACTATTAGCCCCAAATCCTTTACCTCTTTCAAATCCTCCACTTTTACACCTACAATTTCTATATTGATGTTATTTAGAAATGAGTCATACATGCTTGGACTACACTTTAATAATAATTTAGAGACTTATTAGGGTTTAACTGAGAAAGTTATTCGGAAATGTGTTATTATTAATGCTAAATGGCTGTTTATACTCTGGCACGCTCGTTCTATAGCTAACTAAGGAAAAGGTAGATACAATTGCGTGTCATCAGTGTTAAAGTGGAAGTTGACGTAGCGAAGTTTTTTGGCAAAATTCGATATATAAATTACAAAGAGACCTTTGAGGGACTCATATATAAAGTTAAATATTCCGATTTACAGTTTGTTAAATAGTTTTTAACGAGGTGGTGTGCTTGCTGTGAGACCACAGGAGTGCAAAATGGATAAAAGAAGTTGGTGGTTTTCTGTGCCAAAAACTTTTGCAAAGTCTAGAAGTACAAATATTTTAGCAAATTTATTATCAAAAACGTTTATTATGTCATCAGTTACTTTAAGTAGTGCACCTGTGCAACTGTGTCCTCGGTTAAACCCAGTTCATTTCTCGGGGAGTATCTTACGTCGTTCTGAAAATCTTTTAATTTTCTTTATATGATCATTTCTATTACTTTGGATGAGGTAGGAAGGATTGATATGAATCGGAGATCTTTGAAATCAATGGAGTTAGAAATTTTATTTAAAGGAATAATATTTGGAATTTTCCAACTAGAAGAGCATACTCAAGTATTGATTATATGGGCCATAATGGAGAGAAGATAGGGTAGTACAAGTACAACATATCCGCCGTTATTCCATCATGGCCTGCAGCATTTATTTTTGTTCTTTGAGTACCTTTTGCTACTTCCTTTTCGGATACGGGATGAAAATTCAATATATAGTCTGTTTTTATAGTGTTATTATAGAATATAAAGATATAGTTATTGTTATTTAAGTTAGGTATGGAGTTGAGAAAAAAGTTATTCACGTCATTTACATCAGTCAGATGTTCGCGCGTATGTGAAGATACTTTTTTGTTTCCTAAAATATTGATTTTCAAATTTTCCATATAGGAATAGTCTATTTGGAATTTGATAAATTGCCAAAATAGATTTTCTTAGCCCTACAGCATGTATTGATAATCTGATTTTGGAATTGAACTTATTACTCACGGGTATCACTCAATTGTTTCGTTTAAAAATTTTGTGAGCGATATCACGCATTTGCATTAGAATCTTTTAGATTTAATTGAGCCAAGGTTTCAATGTCCTAAAACTTTTGAAGGCTGCACGAGACACAAGCGCAGGAATTAGTTTATCAGTAAGGAAATTAACCTTATCATCGATTTCAGTATATGTATATATAATCTCTCAATTAATTGAATCAAGATTTAATCTAAATAAATTATAGTAAAGATTTCTAGAACTATGTTAAGTTTGGAAAAATTGAATTGGTCTTGGATTATGTATTCTTAGCTTACAATATACTGCTGGGTGGTCCGATAGATTAACACCATTTACACCAGATTTAGTTATATTTCAGAACCTCGGAAATTAAGTGTACTAATTGTAAGTCAACCATTTAATTTTTAATTTTTCAATACCAAGTGACTTAAAATTGTGTGCTCTTTCAGGGGTAAACTGATTTAAGGGCTATGATATATTAAACTCATAACACAACACTATGAACAATATTAGGTCAAATAATATTCTGGAAGTAAATTATACTATGCACTCCAGGACTAGAGTGAATATCACGTAGACGTGGTATTAATTAGCTGTTTCGATGTGCCTTTAACGTGTGATTTTATTGAGATATTTCTTCAAAGTTGTACCAAAAATACCATTATGAGATGTGAAACATTGATATACGTATTGGCCAATAATTTAATTATTCAAGAGGTTTTAAACCAAACAAGAATAATTAATACAATTTCTATAAACAAAGATTACTTAGATAAGTACTATATTTACAAAATGTTAGTACATTATTCTATTTCCTATTAGTTAAAATAGATATGTTATGTATTTGACATACTAGCTTACTATTAAGCAGTGGCAGCTCGTTCTAAAGGGCACAAGGGCACGTGCCCACTTAATAAATTAGCATGTCATTCAGTCAGTCAATTATTTTAATTTTACATAGATTTTTATTTTATAACGGATGGTATCAAACTTTCCT
>JAHWXV010291726.1:0-21996 GCA_024586415.1 Phrixothrix hirtus | reverse complement strand
ATGTACAATAAAACTCATAGTATTTGAAATACTTGCAATTAACGTTTTCAGTCGGCCCCTGCTTTTAACGAGAGCTAGTGTGTCCAACAAGAACGACTGTCCGCTATTAATGAAAGTTTTCATATAAATATTATTATTAAATACCACCGAATGATATGATAACTACTGTTCAAAATAAAGGTTTGATTTTCTTCTTTCAAGTTTCCTTTAAAACAAACACGAGTGTTTTACTTAGTAGGTGCCATTTTCGGTGTATTTGTATTAAAGGAGAGGAAAACACTTTTGTCAAATAACTTTTACTTTTAAAAACGTTCTGCATTATTTTAAGTCGTTTTAACACGATATCAAATATCAATAAAAAATCGAAATAGTAAATAAGTGTCATAAAAAGTTGACGTAATTTGTATATAGTAATAAATATCTATTCATGCAAATTAATATGGATCAAACACGTTTTTATTTTATACCTATCTTCTAAAATTAAAATTTATGTCAGTGTTAGATACTTAACATATGTATAATTTTTTTAATAATTAATTCAGCAATAATTTACAACTAATAAGCAGTACCTTTGTATAAAAAGCAGATTTAGATGAATTAAAGGAATTCATCCTACTGCATTTTATTAAAATAGCTGACCATTGTAGATTTGAAAAATACATGAACACTATTCAGTAATCTGGAAAAAAGTGATAGTTGTGATTCTATTTATATTTCACAGTAGATCATAGTCAAGCCCGAAATTAAAAGCTTTTTAGAGAATCATTTTCACCAAAAGCCTGGCTACATAATTGTTAAATAATGATCATCATTTACGGACATCCCGTATAAAATACCACATTAGTATTCGTGACTTATCTCCACGTCTTGTTATTTTTCTTTTGTTTCGGTAAAATCAGTAAACCGTTTGAAGTGTAACTTGATTTTATATCATTGAGTTTAATGCATCTCCATTGTTTGCTAAAGTCGGCATATACCTGGTTAATGTAATCGCATGGGATTGATCATTGCTCAATTCTTGATTATTACATAAGATGTACGAAAAATTGCGCGCATACAAGGTAATCCATTCCTAATTCTTTTAGAACCTTGTTTCCAAAATTTGTTTGATAGTAATCTTATTCATAATTTCTGGCCGTGTACTGCAATTCACTTGCTACTCCGTTTATTTTTCAATGATTCCGTCTTAATATGCATTATTCAAGGATTGTACAGTATTTATTACCCCCACGCTTTGTAGTTTTTTGCCTCTAGTAACACTTAGATTATAATTGTATTTTCGAACAAACCTGCAATTCTGGCTAACTTGCAGATGGAGTGATTTCAAGGTTATACAAGTTTAAAATAAAGTAACCTGCAAACATGCGAAAACTCTGATAGGCTGCAAACTGTGTATACTTATGCAAATCTTTATCGTGAGAACGATATAATAATGAAAGATTCGTCGATTAATAAACTGCGTGCCTAATAAATTCTGTGATTAAAAACATAATAATTTAGTATTTAAATAGTCCACTAGAAGATGTGCATAAGTCACATTTTACGATTTTGTAGGAAAACGAGTTTAGAGATTTCAGTCCTGTCTGAAAATATTATTAGATTTCTAGTAAAAGATTTTCTAGAATTATATTATTGCTTTTGACATTCTTTATTAACAATACAGTGTACTGCTGCAGTATCAAGAAAAATATTTATAAAATCAACTTGGGCACTTTTTCTTTAGGAGGTCCCTTTTAATTCAGACATAGTAATAGAAAAATTATTAAAACTACTAATATTAATAGCAATCCTTTGATTTTAGATTAAAAAATAAAATAAACAAAAACGCGCTTAATAAAAATAATGAATCTTTATAACTGAAAAAAAATATTATTCATACAAAAATCCGTTTATAAATAACTCCTTCTCCTAAACGTTCAATTTTGGCAAGGTGAGAAGTACGGTTATTATTTACCAAAGGTTAGAGATATTAGAAGTACATTTTAACATATTCCACAGGATTCACTTAAAATTTGTTGATTTTTTGCAACCTTGCAACCGCAATTTTTGTGGTTTCATTCCTATTTGATACGATCTCATTTTTTAAATTCCAAGTACCGTGCTTTGCAAATTCCAGGAACGGAAAACTTAAGATGATTTATTTATAGAAGCTATAAGCTTCTATCTGAAGTTACAGAACATTAAACAGAAGCATAATTAAATGGTTGTTTTTACTGCAACCTTCAACAAATTTGAACCTATGAATATCTTAGAAAAACTTGTAGAATCTAGTTAACGCTTAACTTGGACACTTCTTGCACTCAATTGGCTAAAAGATTTTAAAGTTTGTTTCGCGTATCTAAAGTTTGTCACGCCTTACAAAGATTTAAAATATACCAGTAAATAGCTTGAAAAATGCAAGACTAGATCATAGCTCTAACAAGAAGTGCTTTAGTTGCAAGCGATGAAGCAGGCCGCATTTGGTATAATGGTTAGCATGTTTGCATCTACATCCATGGAACATGAATTCAAGCTAGATGGAAGGTAGGAGCAGAGAAACGTTTAAAATCGCACCCACTTTTCGGATATGAAGTAAAATCGTTAACCCTGTGTCAATGAAATGTTTGATACGTTAAAATACTTAGTGGTAGTTAGAATACCACCAATTTCGACAAAATTCAAGTGCTTATGGTAAAATAAGTATAGTAGTTAAAACCAAGATGACTAAGGAAGTTTCCGTATCCTGAAGCCTAAACCACAAAACAAACCAACAAACAATAGCGAATCAAATTAATTTCAACACACAACTTAACCGTGTCTAACTGAGATTAAAGGTTATTTCTAGTTTGTCATATTACCGTTAATAAAACATGAATACATTGCTGCCATTCTGAGTCGCTGCAACAATGTAAGAAATGGTCTTATCCAGAGTCTCCCCTTTTATGCAAATTTTGTGCAAGGTGAGAGAAACAATACCGCGAGACTTGAAATGCCAAACTAATTTTAATAGTTGATTATGTGAAACATAACTACACAATCCGCGGTTATTACATTATTACAAAATTTTGTGATTGAATTAAAGATAAGAGAAGAGGAAGGCTCATCGGAATAATACAGTGATGCCATATTTCTATAAAGATAATTCGTGGCCGTGCTCACATAACCTAGCCCCCAGGTTTTGATTTATTTCTAATGCAAGGAGAAACTTTAAAGGAAAATTTGGCAGCGATTACATTGTTACTGCAGTAACGCAGAACTTCTTTAACAATCAAGACTCCTGATTTTTCAAGAAAGATATTGGTTTGGTTCAGTTTAGGAATAAATGTTTTCAAGCCCAAGAGTTGTGTTGATAAATCTTTGTGTATTTTGTATGAGGGACAATAAATATTGTACACTTCACATTTTCCTAGTAATGATGATTCCCTTCCTCCACGATTTTACGATTTCGTAATTAGCTGTTATCTTTGTGATTTCCTTTCAAATTTTGGAAGTTTGTTATTACTTTCTCTTACTTATATGAAATACAAAATAGACAAGGTATTGTTTTCGTCCAAAATTTTCGATGTCGAAATTTTAATGGAAATACACGTTTTGTAGTCCACTGAGTCCAAAAATTATGTTTTTAAAAATTTGTCTGTCTATATGTGTGTGGGTGTGAACAAAATATCTCGAAAATGAAAGATCATAGATCAACAAAATTTTATATTTGTGTTTGTATCCACCCTCGCACGCGACTGCGAAAATTTCACTAAAATCCAGTAACTGGAAGTGCCACTTTACTCTTGCAATTTTTTGGTTTTTCGCGATTTTCTCGAAATTGGCTATAACGATTTTTCTTAAATTTATAGTGTTTCTTAAACATTCAATTCCCTTTCATATAGTTAAGACCGTTTCTCAGAAAAATTGCCATAAAACGAGTAACCGGAAGTACCCTTACCATTAACTGTGAATAAAACAACTATGAAAGTAAAAGTCCTAGATAAATGAAAATTTATATTTAAGGTCCTAAGTATCTTTGTATACTGAACTAATAATTTTGTTAAAATGCAATAACCGGAAGTACAACTTTATTTCTGCTATTTTTCGGTATTTTCCAAATTTTTCGTTTTTCGTTTTTTTTAAACTTATTGCATTTCTTAGACATTTAGTGACCTTTTATATAGTTTAGGTTATTTCTCAGAAACATTTCCGTAAATTAAGTAACCGGAAGTACCTTTACTGTTAACTTTAAATAAAATAACTATGAAACTAAAAGTCCCAGTTGAATAAAAATTTATATTTGTGGTCATAACTGCCTTTGTATGCCAAATCAAGAATTTGGTCGAAATCTAATAACCGGAAGTTGCACTTTATTTCTGTCATTTTTACATATTTTCCGAATTCCCTGTTTTCACGATTTTTTTTTGGAATAGGCTGTAACTTAATATATTTCTTAGCTACCTAATTTAGTTTTATATTAACCAATGAATTTTTGAAAGTTGAGTAACCGGAAGTACTTGGAGTATTAGTTGTGAATAACATATCTCAAATCGTCATATGAAAATGAAAAATCATATTTGAGTTATTTATCTTTTGTACATGAGATGGCAAGAATTTAGTTAAAATCTAATGACCGAAAGTGCTACTCTTGATATTTTGATATTTTTAAGTTTTTTTGCGATTTTCTCGAAAAAATCTTTAACAAATGTTTTAAAACTTGCTAGGGTTCTTATGTCTTTGATATGCTTTTATGTGAACTTGGCGGTTTTGCAGAGAAAATGCGATAAAGCGAGTTATCATAGAAAATCTTTGGAGTTAACAGGGTTTTGCGTGTCCAGTAACTTGGATGGATGATCGTTAGAATTATCGTTCCCAAAATAAACGTAAATAATATTTTAATCGTTTGTAGACATTTACATATTTGTATATCTATGTATATAAGAGAAAGTCGTGTGTTGTCTCACACCAGATTTTTTTTCTTATATGATGGTATCAGAAATATATAAAGTTGGTAATGCGAATTTTGTAAATGGAATAAAAACCAAAAGAAACTATAAGATATCTGTACAGGAAATTCGCGAACTGCAGAAAGAAATAGAAAAGAAGTGTCAATTGATGTTTATAAAAGACCTTGACTGTAAAATAAGTAATGTAATCATAAACAACGTAAGAAATCTATGACCATATTTAGTAATATTGCTTGTATCCAGCAGTAGCTGCTGCCAAAAGCGTTAACTGTAGGCACTGTTGCTTCTTGTACGATTTATATATGTAGGCAACGGGCAAATATTTTTTTCTTCTAGCATAAAAGTTTATTGTTTACTTTTAGAAAATATTATAGGAGTGTTTTATAATCAGTTATTAGCTATTATGAATGGATTAACTTTCTAGGCGCTGACAGTATTGACAATAACAGTCTTATGGTGTGAAGGCGCTATGATACATATTACTTACTGTTTTATGTTGCAAAACTATATTTTTACCGTTGAACAATATCCGTCCGTGATCGTTGCAAACAACATTCCATTTGTCATAAGCAGTCACTCTAAATTATTTATTTGTTTATTTCAACATAACCTACCTTAACCTCTACCGGTTAAGTGGATGAGTCGCGGAACAAGAAAGCACTTCGTGTGATTACGGTAGCGAGTGCATCGTGATTAGTGCTGTCAATCGCCCAGGAACAGAATCACTAAAAGCGCTTAGTTTCATTACCGCTCCTGCACACAAGCATTGATTTCGAAATATAATAATAAGTAAATATTTATTATTATTATCAGCTTAAAGTCCATATTTTAAAAAAGAAATGTTTGATACATATCTTTAAGGAAACCTCTTTACAAGACCCTCAAATTAATAGTGTGAACGTATATTTCAAATGAATTTATTAAAAAAGCCTTTCAAAACTTTCTAAGAAATGTTTAAAGTAATTAATTTTAGATAGCGATTAAAATCATTCCTTAAACAATGTATCTAATATATTATACGAGGGCCGCTGCTTTAATTTCGGGATAGAAGTAAAGGAACATACTTAGAATTTAAAAAATTGCTTTATTGCTTTTCAAAATATACTGTTTTACACTCTATACATTTTTTCATGCGACTAAATTAGTTGTTATAACATTCTTTTCACTCAAAAGTTGGTACACGCAAAATTCCATTCTTGAATGCTTCAACTGCGTCATCTGGCGTTGAAAATCGTTGACCGCGTACACGATATATGAGTTTTGTAAAATAGTCATTAGGGCTTAAAACGGGACTATAGGAAGGATGAGCATTCATTCTACTTCCTGATTGGCCAAATTGTTCACAGTTTGTCGTGTTTTGTGTGAGATTGTATTGTCGTAATACAGAATGATCCGTCGTTCTTATATTTTTCGCATTTCAGATAAACATGTGTTAAGCAGATGGTTATATACCACTCAGTATTTACAGTTTTACAATTTTCTTAAGGCATAGTAGCCACATGACCAGTTTTTGATACAAAACAAGCGATCGTTTGGTTGGAAACACTGTGAACACGACAACCTTAGTTGGTTTTGAAATACCGAAACAGTCAACTGTTGTTTCCTTTCAGGTTCATAGGCATTATAGAACTTTCACCACCGTACACAATGCGGTACACCAAATTTGATGTACTTAAGTTGAATCATCTAAGTGTTTCTCGCCAGCATTTGACACGAGTCTATTTTCGAGTCTCAGTCGAATTATGTAGAATCCACCGTGAATATAATTTCATATCGTAGAGCTCGCGTAAAGTTTTACTTATTTGTTTCGTGTTGGTGCCTAAAGATGACTGAATTTCGTTGTAAGTTACATGACAATCTGCATTTATCATTTCTCGCCGGTATCAATGTATTCTTCTGTTTTTGATGTTGTTGGTCGACCATCACGTACTTCATCGCTAAGGTTACTACGACCGAAATTAAATTCCTGATTCTACCGAAACGCAGTTGATGTTAATGGTGCCTCATCACTAAAAGCCGGTTTTAAATCAGTGATGCACTCCTTTTCACTTTTTTTAATCGAAAATAAAACAAATTCATTGTTTGAAAATGTTGACGATTTAAATACATGTTTTTCCCGCGTTTTGTTTATTTTAAAATTATTCTGTATTAGCACGGCTTAATGTATATACCTTCTGTTACAGTTGCTCGACAGTAGAGATATGAAACTTTACCAATTTTGGATGTCAATTGTCCTGCGAACTGCAGGCTGCCATCTTCCGAAATTTAAACCGCATCCTTCGTATCAAGGTTACTTTTTTAATAGCGTTTCAAACTGATAACAATAATCAGTATTTAATTGTTGTGTACTGAGTTGCATATCAAAATGTTGCTAAATACTTCATTTAATCTCTTGAAACTTGTCAGGAGAAACATTAGCGGATTCCAAGATGTCATTTTTACCCTAAGTAAATTTGTGAACCGCTACATAATAATTTAGGAATGTATTCTCATAGTGAGTAGAAGAGCAAGAAAACTCAATAGAACAACTAAACAGCCTAAGCTTAGATTTCATTCTTTATGTGATTACTAAAATCTATGTAAATAGTAATAACTAAAGCAATCAAGGTTATGTTCCTAATTCTCTGAAAGAACTGGGTCGCTGTTTTGTTAAAAGAGTAAAGGGGGATATAGGATTATCATTATATTAGATTATTGATGGTAGTTTATATTGTGTAATAATAAAATTTGTTGTTTCATTTTCAGTCAATTTCTACAAACATTTCTTGTCCAAAAGAAACAAATAACAAGCGAGTTATTAAATTACTTGAAAATAAGTGTGATTAGTACTGTTTATTTCAAAAAATTACAAACTTGTTGAAAATAAACTAATTACTTCCATTACACCACTTTTAAAGAATATTGTCCTAAAGCATAATTTTTAAATTTGAAATATCAGTGTAGTAAAATTGTTGCTGTCAGAAGCAATTTCTTATAATGACTATCTTATTTTGTATCCAGAACTTAGAATTTAAATTAGAATGCAGTTTCTATCACCACGTCGTCTCAGTTAATAAATTAACAATTTTTACTATAAACTTGTGTTTTACTAATTTAATAATCTTATAAAAATTCCACGATATCAAACTTTCGTTAAATTGTTGTTTGCTGCAAAATTTAATGGAAAGAAAAATAGAAAATTCATATTCAAGCAGAACATGAAATAATTCATGTACAGCATATTGGAATTGTTTTTACAATAAAGTAGTTAAAGGAATTGTATACCATTAAATCATTTATCCACATGTGAAATTGTTTATTAATAACTATAATCTACAATTTTGCAAAATTCCTAATTCTATTATTTACAGTAATTACCAAGACTTTTGCCAACCTGTGTTGTAAGATTTAGGATGTCCATATAATCCGCCTAAACTGCTTGGTACATACGTTCCAGTGTATGTGCCGGACAATCCTGAGAATGAACGTACACTACCAACGTCATGTCCATAATTATTTGCCCAACCATGATTATTTTCCTTTATAAATACTGGAGTTGGAACCTTAACTTCAACTGGATGTGGTACAGGGTAGGGTTGAGGGACTGGTACTTTAACAGTATTTGTAATGTATACTGGTTTTTCAACAGGATAGGGTACCCTCTGAGTAACGGTAACTGGGTACGGTCTTGGAACTTCAACTGGTACTTTTACTTCGACAGGAACTGCATATGGTTTAGGTACATGAACAGGGTATGGTTGCGGTACCGGAACTCCAACTTGTTTAGTAATATGTACAGGATATGGTTGAGGTACACCCACTTGTTTAGTAATTGTTTGTACCGAATGCGTATGCGTATGGGTATTATGTTGTAACGGACTAGGACCATGAGTGTAGATGTATGTTCCCAAGTCTTCATGATTTAAGCTGCGTTTATCAACTAGTTTTTCTTTAGGGTCACCAGAACCATTGCATACAGCAATTAAAGCAACCACCAATGTAGACTAAAAGTATAAAGTAATTGCAAAAGTAGTTTGATTATAAAAAAGTATTTTAAGCCACTTACCAAGAAGACATTCATTTTGTACACCTTTACGTTGAGCTCGAACAGGAATGATTCTGTTGCTAAAATTCTGTCCTATTTATATAAATGGGTTATAAACAATGCGCTTTACAATAGACTCGTTCGGCAACTCTTCGGAAAACTATTATTCACAAAACGTGTTGTGTTTTTTGTGGACGACCTTTTCTTAATAATTAATGTTCCGATTTGTATTCATATTTCACTTCAAACTTCAATACAGCTTAATTTTTTTTTATTACAGGCAGGTACCTAAGGTACACCTACATTCTAAAATGTTTACCGGTACTTTATTATCAGTACGGTATTTCTAATCGTATTATTTTTACCCTTAAAAGAAGCGCTTTTAAAATGTTTAAACAAATCTATAATTAAAAATTGCAACTCCTTTATTAATCATTCATTTTTTATGGAAATTAGTCGTGCTTCATGTTTATAAGAATATGATTTATATGCTGAAATGTAATTAGACGATTAGCGATCCAGACATGTTTTGTAACTACTGAAACATAGTAAATTAGTAAATCGGCAGTCTTAGCTTGCAAATATTTTTAGATATTATACAATCAGAACTTAAGAAAAATTGCATTAAAATTTGTAAGAACTATTTAAAAATAATGTTTATTTAAGTTATTTTTATAATAAACATTTACTGTGATTAAGTTTAGTATGTGCTAACTTTTGAAATAGTTTATGATAATTTAATTCAAGAACAGGTCCATTTGCAAAATTAATATTCATTTTTAAAATATAATTTACATGGTTCTAACAGACAGGTTTAAGCTAACCCATCCATCCAATCGGTTACAAAAATTAATTTTCAGAAATGTTTGTAATGAAAGTGATTTATAATTTTTTTCTTTAACTGGCTTTGTAACACGTTTCTTAATTTAACAAATTAGTAGATGTCCAGCCTTTATTAAAGTTTATATACCTACAAATTATTTATGGTTATACCTGCTTTTTAGATGTTCTTGTTCCACTTTTGTCAATTATTAGAAAATAATTTTGAATTTTATAAAAAATTTTAGTTAACAATTAAGACCAATTGTTTATTGATGCCAGTGTATAATTTATCTAGCTAAATTTTAAAAGAGAAGTTTTCAAAGCATTATCCTAGGTATAAAATAAGAAACTAAATGTTGATTTAAACACTGCTGAAATAGAGAATAATTAATAATTAAAGGCTTTACATTCTCTAAAACTGAATTAAAAACTCCTATACTAAAAACCTTAAACAAACATATTTCGATTTTCTATAGGTTGCAAACTATGCGCTACAAGGACATGTGCTAAATATAATTTAAACTAATCATCAATTATTAAAGATATCGGTTCTGACAACTAAAATCTTAGTGCCAGAGTTATTTTAAAACAAGTTAATTAACTACATATTTAAGTAACTCTAGATCCACAATAGATTCGATTTTGAAAAAAACAGTTGCGTCTTGATAGCTAAGGCGAAATTAGAAACCACATTCTAATGGTTTTTTGGACTACTTCTCCCAATTTTTACCGCCCTAATTTTGAAATACAAAAATTACCCTAATGATATGATGTATACGTTAATAGGAGTAAAACGTTGTATATTTTTCTGTACAAACATTGGAGTCGGTGCGTCCGTTAGCGAGATGAGTCAAAACTGTTTCATAATGTTAATGCTGAACTTAACGGAACAGTTCTATTAAATGCTTAACCGTTTATTTTATCAAAGAAGAAATGAAAACCGCGGCGATTAGAAGTTTCTCGAACTTCTACGATAATAAAATATTGTGATTGAAGTTAGTTAATTTGATTTTATTCTTTAGAGGACAGAATAGAGCTTATTTTCACTCACGAAACTGAAAACCGTGTACCGACAAAACTGCTCTAGGAACCTCGATAATAAAGAAATCTAGACAGCAATTTATACTATAAGCATGTTTGGATTTATGTATTGAAAAATTTGCATGAAACTGCTTCGATCTACAATAAAAAAGTAACCAACGAAGAATGCTTGAAGAAATTGTGCACATTAAAGTTCTTATGGTTCAGGGTATTTCTGTTTCAAAAAGTAGCCTATATTTCTGTTGATACATTATAAAACATACAATAACGCGTTCCTTTTCATGCAAACTGAAAATGTAGCTGTAATGGATCGAAGGCGATTATGATAGAAGGATTAAGTGATGTAAATATCTCACTCAAGAAATCACAGCAGCAAACGCTTGTTACAGGCATAAATTATCATTGCTCCTAAACGGATTCGTAAATAGAGTTGCAGCTACTGATACAATTAAAATTGACACGACTTCTCAAGAAAATCAATGAGCGCACTGAAGTAATGGATCCCCTTGTAATTATAGAACTTAGCCAGATAAATATATCTAAACACGTGGAAAATGACATAGATCCACTAACAAATTTTTGGAAAATTACATCGATGACACGGGATACATGATGCTCAAATGAAAACATTCTTTATTTCCATTCTCTTCCTGTAAAAATACGCTTAGATAGAAGAATTCCCAGATAATAACTTGGAACAAGATGTATTGTAAAATAATCGCAAGATCTCCAGACTTAACGTCAAAAGGTTACTTCAAAATTAGTATTTACAAACAAGGTCTGAAATCAAATTTAGAATAAAGGAGTACGGGAAAATTCTTAGAGAGGCAGGCTAGTAATTCGAAAGAGAACAGAAAAACCTTATCCATGAATATTTTGAAGATACTGCAGTTATAATTTTTAGTCGTTCATTATTTGTGATTCAAATGAAATTAAATACAACTATGCCGCTTGTATTGTGAACAGATTAAACTAAATAAAATTGCATAAAATGATTTTTTAAGATAATTGTTACATCGGCCTAAATAAAATCTGAATCTAATTTATTTTGCTAAAACAACTTTAAAGTTATTAAATTAGTTTGTATGCCTGTTCTGCAATTTGTATTTTATTTAATAATTAAGGTTATATTAGTCACTCCATTTATATAGTATTTGAAATCAAGTTTTACCTATAGGAACGTATTATATGGCATATTATGCGTTATTAAAAGGGGCACTATTTATATTGTGAGCCTTGGCAACACTGCGCGTTTAAGACGCTATCTAACATTTGTAATGGAAAGTTTGGTATTTTTGAACATTTTGACGTTTGAGCGTGATTAGCGGTGTTTATTGTGACTTGAAAATTGTGCCTCAGCATAAAAACGGAATTAACTCGTGAAAATTTTCGTGCGATGATTTATTACGACTTTCGACGTGCATTATCTAGACAAGAGTGCGTAGATCAACTTACTTCCATTTTTGGGGATGAAGCCCTATCTTTTGCCACTGTGAAACGCTGGTATAAGGAGTTTAACTGTGGCCGCCATTTGCTTACCGACGAAAGTCGTAAAGGTCGTCCAAAATCAGTTGTTGTGCTAAAAAACATTGATGCTTTACAAAAATTGTTAATGCAAGACCGTCATGTGACATACTGTAAAATTGAGGCAACTTTATACACCTAGCACTTAGCACCTTTTGTCAAAATTTTCACTCCCTCATTGGTATTGTTAGCTTTTATGATTTAGACTTAATTGTCTTCTGTGGTTTTCTCATTACTATCGAAGGAGGCAGTTCGAGATTTTTCTTTAACAATTTGCTCTTTCGGAATTGAAATTGGCATTAACATTTCGGGAAGTACCATTGGAAAAAATCTTATACTTGTGTTTGTTGCTTTGTCAATAAACATTTCATCAAGTTTTTCGGGGCTAGCCTCTTTCTTGATTTCTATTACTGTTTCTTTCTGCTATTTGGTTCTTGCGATGCTTTGTTGTCGTTTTCTCCTGTTTCATATTCGGCTAAGAGCTTCTGTCTTTCGATGAGCAACGCGCCTACGGCTGTGTTGGCTTACTCCATTAGTTTTCGGATTCTTGTTACTTTTTTCTCGATTACGGCTATATTCCTTCGATGGTTTTTTGATTATTGCGGCTTGCTATATTTTAGTCCATTTACTTTTAGGTAGTACTAGGAGCTCCTGGTGGCTTCCTGCCTCGCTTCCTTGATGTAAAGCTTCATGTGGGGTGGAATTTTCGATCAATGGATACCACATTGGTTGGGTTGCCTAATTCCAAGGGAATCAGGTTAACCTTGGGACAATAGGCAGGTTTATTTTTGTTCATCTCGAACGTTATATGTTTGAGAATTGTTCTGGTAGCTCGGAGCGGTTTTTGTTTTATCTTGGCTTCGTATAAAATTATATTTCGGGACTGCTAAGGCTAAACTTGAAAGGACTTCACCATGATCGGCCTAACCAAGCAAAGCACAGGGGGCCTAACTTACCGATTTACACAATTCAGGATTTCAGTCGCCGCTTCTACAAGTTGGCCTATTCGTAGTACCAGGCCCATTAAAGCTGCTATATCCATATTTGCATCTAACCATGAATTAATCAATCCATAATCATGTCTTTTACACGAAAGATATTTCATTTCTTTTGTACAAGCCCTATAATTCAGGTGTTCTCCTATATTTAACTCAAGGATGTACCTACCAAGAGTTGAAGAATTACTTAAGGACTATGGGTTTTTCCACAAAAGAAAAAGGCGGAGAACACTATTGGTACGGTGGCGTTTATAAATATATAAAGAGACCACTGCATCTAATAGGGTCTGCTGTGATGTAGGCGTTGAGAGTCACTAAAAAAATAGTGAAAAATTGTGATTTACACGGAAAGAAAGAGATATTAACAGAAATTAATGAATAAAACAGAACACAAGGAAAACTGACGCAATACAAATAATAGCTTAGTTAATACGTGATTACGTGGTACATGCAACAAAACTTGAGGTAATATATAGAATGAAGGCTATGGAGTGGACTAAGAAAAAAAAGAAGAAGGCTAGACTTCAAAATAAAGCAAGACTGTAGTGAATCAAAATTGTAAAGAACGGAAGTGATTAGAAAGGGCTGAAGAGGGTCTAAATTCAAAATTCTATACAGAAAAGCTAAAGAAAAATACGATTTGAGAAGTTTTCAAAAAAAAATCAAAAATATATATTAATCCAAACAATTCCTTTCTTTTTGTTCTCATTCTGGCAATATGAGTATAGAGACAGAAAATACACATTTAAATATCTACCATAAGCATTCAAGGTATATGGTCAGCACTAAAACGTATATCAATGAATTGAAAAGTCATAAAAATTGATAAAACAAAAATCTTAAATTTCCAAACATGATAACTATTTACTCTTATTAGTGGTACAAAACTATGTAAATTGTAAACATTATTTAATGTTAAATAAATTGATTTGCTAAGTTATTCACTTATTATTGGACATTTTTTATTAAACATCCAAAAGTCTATTACAGAAATTTGTCGCCCTTAAATTATATCTGAAGTATGATTAAGATGTTGTAGTTCGCTAAAACATTAATAGAACATATTCCACTTAAAAAGCTCAGGGCATTTTACTATTATAATATGTATGTATATGTATATCTCAATAAAAGTTTATAAATTCTTATATTATTTCACAACTCGGGAGTCAAACACCTTTTTAATGAGTTGATGTTTCTTCGTTTATTTTATCAAGCGGATTAAAGAAACAAAAAAATTGCAAGGTCAATTTCTACCTTTGAACTAACGTAAAAACCATAAGTCAAAACTATGAAAAAATTATGTCAATATGAGGGTGAAGGAGATTTCATACTATTTTGAAAACAAATTTCCAACCAGTTTTTGAAAAAATGTAAAACACTGCATATTTTACGCTAGTCCGTAAACTATAGTTAACATGTTTTCATAAAAGTAATTAAAAACAATTATTTATAGAGCTTATGTTTAAGTTTTTCTAAAAATGCATAGTTTTTTACATTGTTTCAATAAGTAATCGTCAATTTTTTATCAAATTAGTAAGGAATACGTTTCCCATATCACACACGGATGAATTTCTTTTTTAATTTAATGTTTTTCTAAAGTGTAGATATTAACCTTGGCATATGGAATAAAATTTACTTCTTCAGATAAGTGATTTTTCTATATGAGTTAATTAGCACTTTTCGCTAATTTTTATTCGTTTGAGTAGGCGTACTTGGATTTTTCTGGTTTCAATTTATGGCACATTGTAGAAAGTGAAGTGAAATATTCTGAGTGTGTTCGCAAAGTGTATTAAAAAGGGTCAAAATATGTTATATAAAATTTATTATACGTGTATTATATTTTTATTCCGATATCTCTAAAATACGTATGAACCAGCTAATATAACATTAGATCGGAACATAAGCTAAATAATAAATGACAAAGTTGGTTTTGCTGCTAAATGCGGCCCGTTGTTTTATTTTTTATTAATGTAAATGGTAGATGAAATGACGGACAAAAATTAAAAAGATTATTTTATGAATTAGTAATAGACAATATTTGACGTTACTACTGGAAGGGATCCAATAGTAATTCAATACTCAAATGCAGTTCATTTAATTGACAGGCAACAGAAATAAATGTATACCCAGAACTGTTTTTGAAAATAATCTAATATGAAGTGTTTTAATATCCATATGATTTCTAAAAATATTAGAATATTCATAGCAATAACAAAGCTTCCAAATTTATCTTGATATCTAAGGTTAATATACTCTTTATGATTAATGTCTGTAGGTAATTGAGCTTTTTCAATTTCAGTAATATCATTTATCATTACTAGATGTCCAATGCCCTACTAGAATGTATTATAAAATGTAAAATAATAATTAATCATATTTTATAAATATTTCTTAATTAAAGAGCAGTTTGTAGAAGTTATAAATAGGAAGACTGATTTTTATTTCGGCAAAGTTAATGACATATCAATAATTTGATGTACAACTCAGGCTATCTGATAGTTGATGGTATAAAAAAATTGTTGAATATAAAGGTAAGATCGGAGTAAGTTAATTATAGGCGAAGCATACCTGTATAAACTTTTTCAATGAAGTGTATTCACCTCTATCTTGTGTAATACTATCAAAAAGTTAATCGAAACCACTTTTTATTGACTACTAAATGATTTACTGCTTTAAAATAACGTTACAGATTCAAAATCAGTTAGAGGATTATTTTAATAAAAGTCATGATAAAGTTTGCATATATTTGTTTCATAAATAGCATAACTGTAATCTTTTATGATCGAACAATGACATTGCCAATAATAACTAAACTAACAAAAAACTGATGAAAAAAGATGTCTAGTTTAGAAAGAAAACTTTATAAATAATTCGTTTCAAACTTTGTAATAGAGGCAATAAGTTGTATTTCAGATAACTACTATCAGAAAAAAAATATTTATTTTAGATATTTGAAAATTGCAATATAAACCTACGTATAATTAATATATAAAGGGTGATAAATAGCGGTATTGCATTAACTATAGATACAATTGCGTTAATGAAATAATGAAACGAAGATTGAAAATAGTTCAATTTTATTTCAAGATTCAGAAGCATATCTAGGCATTCCTGACAGATTGTAAGGATTAGATCACTAGATATAACAATACAAATCGCTATTTTGCTCTCATTTGTGTTCGAAAGATTATTCTCTCAACATATTGCCACATCAATTAGAAAACTTCTTGGCAATATAAAATTTATTTCAATTCCTAACTATTCAAGATGGCTTCCACGTGATAGAGGACCAATCGTTGAAATGGCAAAAGTATATCGATAATTTAGGTGACTATTTTGAATTATCTATAAAAGTGCAATAAAGCTTTCTTGACAATTACTTCATTAAAAAACGGTAATTTGAAGTTGTCCATTTTTGAAACGTTACATTGATACATATAAGAATTTACAATAATTTCATTTTTTCCTTGAGCGATGGCCAAACTGAGCATTTCTGCTAATAAAGAGGGTGTTCCTTCTCGATCAGTACAACGTCACTTCAATTGGTGCAAGTTTTCCTAGGACAACTATCGATGGATAATTGGCCTACATGCTCCATAGAAGTCGAAATTAAAGTACAGTTGTGTTGAGAATTTCGCACAAAAGGTCAATAACTAGAAGTATGACAGCGGCACCACTGTACTTTTACTAAACATGCTTTTAAGTCAAGGTATTGTATAGGGTGACTTTAAAACCATTGACAGCGTAAGGGTTGACAATGTGACAGTGAATTAGCTGATACCTCGCACCCTGGAAAATGGCGGTCTAACATCATATTTTATTTAAAAATTTTCTTTATACAAGATCAACTAGAATGAAATTTTATAAGAAAATTGCTTATATGAATTGTTATATGGATTTTTTATAGCATTTAATAAAAGGTGGATACACGGGGGTTGCTCGCATTCAGAAGTGGAAGCTTGCAGTGCCGCTATAAAGTACTGTCATAAATATTCGTACTAAGCAGGGTTTTGTAATCTAATTGGTCTGTGCCGAAAACGTGGATATAGTGGATATATGACAGCAAGGAGGGGTTTAGCGTGTATTCGTGGTGACAACAGCGACATGAAGGAAAAGCACACATTTCAAGCGGTCCTGCTCAGTTGTCACTCCTGAAATTGAACAGCGTCTTGATCAAATACACCATACAAGCAGGTGAATTAGGACTGAAAGGATGTATGAGAAGCTTGAATTCAACTTCAATGCACAGGAGGTGATGATAGGTAACTTAGGATAACATAAACTTTGTAAGAAGTGTGGCTACCATGAAACCTTACCTATTAGCATAAGTACAGACGACTCCAAATGTTTTATGTTCATAGGGATCGATGTAAATTCTCACACTACCCAAAAAAAGAAAACAAAATTCGCCTTCTTCAAAATACGAAGATGCATTAAAACCCTTGCGATTGAAGAGTTCTTCTAAGCGCCATTACATTTTGTGTGAAGCGTAAAATTGTGTATAATTCAAGGTGCTTACATATTATTGATCAAATTCAAATAAAACCAAAAAGTGTACGTGTTTTCATAGGCATGCAAATATTTCATAAACGTAGTAATCCATAGAGTAAAGATAAAAGGGAGGTTACATTGACATTTTGCTATAAATTTCCATCTCTGTATCGTTTATGAGAGCTGTACTAAAATTCACCCTTCCATCTAAATCAACCATTTTTTCGTGGAGAAATTCAAGTAGTAAACAATTTGGCACACAATTCATATTGCTATTAGACGAAATAAATCTAAAAGGAGTACTAGAATATAATTTATTTCAGGATTTAACAGAAAGCTTCACAAGATCTCGGAAACATTGGTCGATGTGTAGAAATTGCTTACCAAGCGCTAGTTTTTATGGTAAACGAATTAATTCATAAATGAAAAATGTATTTTACTTACTACATATCTTGTGGTCTCAGTAAGCATGGAAACTTGCATGGACTAATATAAAAATGTCGAAACATTCCGATCAAACTACGGGTAATAGAGCGGTGTTGCATGATTTAGGAGTTTCGCAAGGACGACTTTATTTTTACATCAATAAAAAGATAGCATAAACCCTGTTTTTTAAAAGTATCCGCAATAATTTAATGTCAAATAATTTTTATATAAATGGAAAGAACGTTTCCTGGAGTAATATAAAGAAAGTGCCATCGAGAAAGAGTGTACACTGCTAGATAGGCGACTAAACTTACAAATTGGTGGTACTGATAATAAAAATTAAATAATATTGAAAGTTACCACCGAACTGCTGCATCATAGGCCTTATATACAAACAACATCTATAACTGTGAATTAAAATGATGTAATGCAATTTAAATTTGCTTATTTATTGTTAAAAATAAATTATAATATTTTGAATTTGATATTACTGCATACACGGATAAACATAGAGAAAAAAGAGGCATTTATTGTTTCAGCTTAATTCTTTCAATTCAAGCACTTTTAACATTTTGGACGGATTTAACAAATACACACTACAGCTTTCTGTTAGCTATCTCTTTAAATCAAAATCCGCTTGAAAATTTGTTTCCGTTATTGAGGATAAAAGATAGTCATTGCTCCAATCCTTTTGCAAAAGCTTTTTGACAAGCTCTGTAATTTAATATGCTGATAAAGTTCTAAACTTCATATGAAACACCAAACTGTGAAGTTGATGAGTATGAATCCATTTGTTCGAATAGAAGTAGCGATTTTTGTGATACTACAAAAATACAAAACTTATTCTTGATGAAGAAGAAACAATGATCAATAAATCTTTGATGAAAGCTGAAAACCTTCCATCACAAATAATTGGTAAATGAAAACGGACGTCTTCCTCAAAATGTAGACAATTTTATTAGTAAACATTCAACGTAATTTACGGCATCAAGATTACATTGTAAAGAACGCGCCTTGCCACAAAAGAAGAAAAATCTATCTACAAATAGACTTAAAGAAAAAATTAAACTACTTTCATCAAAGAAAACATATTGATCAAGTAAAAATTGAAGTGTTAAAAAATTAATATGGAAAATTGAATTTCCCAAAGATAGAAAATTTATCTTTAACGAAGAAAAATAATTGATAAACAAAGATAAAACCTATCATAAACAATTGGTAAATGAAAACAGACGTATTCAACAAACTGAGGACAATTTTATCAGCAAATTGTTAGTAAAAATTAAATGTATTATTTGGAATCAAATTTACATGGTAAAGAACACTTCTTAGCACGAAAGAAGAAAAATGTACCAACAGATATATAGAAAGGCAAAAATAAAGCTTTTTCATTAAAGAACAAATATTGACCAAGTAAAAATTGAATAACTAAAAAATATAGTACAGAATTAAATTTCCCAAAGATATAAAACTTATTCTTGACGAAGAAGAAAAATTGATCAGCAAATCTTTGATTGAAGATAAAAATCTATCATAAACGATTGGTGAATGAAAACAAATGTCTTCCTCAAAATGAAAACAATTTTATGAATAAATTGTTGATGAAAATTAAATGTATTTGCTTGAACCATAATTGCATTACAAGGACACAAAATGAAACACTGTAATATAATATTATTTTGCGAAATACACATAACGCCTTAAGATTCAAGGTGTTCAAGTCACAGCCTAGCAGATACAAGTTCCTGGTACTTTAAACTATAATCTGCATTGTTTGGCTGGTAAACAACAATTATTTAGCTAATATATATAGTTAACTATGCAAACTTTTATTGAAAAATAGCAAGTTTATTACATTTAAGGAACAATATTTTTTTATATTGTAGTTACAGATATGTAGAGCTGCAACTGTCTACAATAGAATTCTAAATCATCACATGAAAATGTTAAGCTTGAAAAATTTATTACAGAGCATTAACTTAACATTTTTCGTGTTTCCCAATACATAAAATTTCCATTTAATTTTTATTTAAGTAAACGTTAATCACTTTAGCGTTGGGACTTGTCTTATTGTTAGCTACGCCCCTGGCTATTTACCGGTGTAGCCATCTTTTAGTTACACCGACGATTTTCAAAGAATTAACTACGTGTATGGAGTTAACCCAGCACTTTTTGAGTTTTATTTTTTTTTAATTGCCTTAAATTGTGTTTTATTTGTGCCTTAATGTACCTAAACCTAAATTCTGTAACTTTACGAGTAGGCCAAATAATTTAAAAAAACTTTGGTAGTCCCACACTATCAAATTTTCAATTTTTTTACCTCATTAGATTGACATTCGTGTGTGCTAGCTTGACCGCAAATACTTGTTGCGTAATTTTAACATTACCTGAGAAAGTAAATAAAATCAAGATTTTACTAGCCCCACGCATTGTTTAAATGAGCAAAACCTTTTTTCGAAATTGGTGCAATTTGAGTGAAATTGTGCTTCCACTCGGAAAAAGTTATTAAATCTTAAATAGTTAACTAACAGTAATTATTATTACGATGTGCTTATTGAAGTCTTACGAATTGTGTTAACTTGTGCTAATCAAGAGCAAACAAAACGTGGCTAAAAGATTTAAAAATTGTGTCTAAGGGGTAGGAGTAAACAAAAATTTTGAACATTGTTAAATTTTAATACATTGTTCTGAGTGAGCAGAAAAACTTCTCCTAATATTAAAATTTCGTGCCATAACTCATTTTAGTAATATATTCAAATAAACAAAATCGATTGTAGAATATAAAAACTTTTATGTCACCATAAGTTTTTAACTGCAGCAGATAATCCAATTTTGCGATTGGTAATTGCTTGTTATAATGAAGCAAAAAAAGGCCGATCAAAAGGATTTGAAAAATTACAAGTGTCTAAGGAATGTAATTAAAAAGGGACGGGAGCAAACAAAAAATTTCACATTTTCCAATTTTAGAACATTGTACTGAATTTTGCTGAATTAGTAGAATAACTTTTTTCAATGTCAAATTTCGTACCATATCTGGTTTTCGTAATACAGCCAAATGAAGAAAGTTGGCTTTAGGATACAAAAATTATATATCCCAAAAACTTTTCAATCCAAGTAGATACTTTAATTCTGCGAATTATACTCACTTGTGCTAATGAAGGACAAAAAAGGAAGACCAAAATGATTTAAACAACTAATAGTGTCTAAAGAATTGTTGTTTGTTTACTACTTAAGATTTAATATTTTTTTTCTACAGAGTGTAAGCATTCTTCGAATTTATTCCACACAATATGGCACAAGTAATCGCTGATTTTGCAAAAAAAATAAGGGTAGAGCGCATTTGGGCAAATGTGCGTGGCTAGGAAAATCTTGCTTGTATTTATTTCCTCGCCAATTATTGAAATTATACAACACATGTTTATGGCATAATGTAGCACACGCGCAGAAAAATTTAGTGCAATGAAAATGTGTTCACTATTTGAAATCAAGAAGTGCGGAGCTAACTTCACATACGTCAATTAATAATTATAAATTTGCCATTTATTTTCCTACATTTAAGCAAGTTGTATACTTGTATTTTTATATAGGCAACAAGTTTAGGGTTGTAGTTCCTATTGACCGCCTTTGTTTTGATACCTATTTTTACTTTTTTTACTTTCTCTTACCTATATGAAATATAGAATAGAGAAAGTATTGTTTCGTCCAAAATTTTCGATGTCAAAATTTTAGTGGAAATACACGTTTT
>JAHWXV010291701.1:0-13562 GCA_024586415.1 Phrixothrix hirtus | reverse complement strand
TTGGAGAATTGAATAAATAAAGCGATATAGTACGTTTCATAGAATTAATTTGTACTAAAGGAGGTTACGAAAATTAATTTATAAATTTTAATAAAAATTTCTGCAAAAATTAGCGTGACAGCGTGACCTTAAATATCCTTACCTAAAAATTGTCAAAAATTCAAAATAAACAAAATTG
This sequence comes from Phrixothrix hirtus, assembly GCA_024586415.1. Lineage (NCBI taxonomy): Eukaryota > Metazoa > Arthropoda > Insecta > Coleoptera > Phengodidae > Phrixothrix > Phrixothrix hirtus. Next base: position 13,384 of record JAHWXV010291701.1, on the reverse strand, counting down.
ACATGGTAGTCAGGAAATTACCGTGACAGGGAGAACTACTGAATGCAATAAAAGCAATGTATGACGGAAGCAGAGCGTTCGTGAGAGTGAACGGTGCGGTTAGTGAGTACTTTGAAATTGAGAAAGTTGTGAGACAGGGATGTGTGATGTCTCTTTGGTTGTTTAATATATTTATGGATAAATGCGTGAGAAGTGCTTATGAGGACTTCTGTGGTATAAATATAAGCAGCGAAGATGTAAAGCTAGTAGCTAAAAGCATGAGCCAAATGCAACGAATGTTGAATAAATTTGTAGCTGTGAATGAAAGAATGGATCTGAAAATCAATAGTGGCAAAACAAAAGTAATGGTTTTCAATAGCAATGATGAAAAGGAAGTATGTCAGCTGAAGTTGGGTAGCGAGATAATTGAACAATTGGATAAGTTTGCTTACCTTGCCAGATTGTTTACAAATGATGGGCGAATAGATAGCGAAATTGAAAACAAAGCGAATGCAGGTAGGAGAATAATTGGCAGCATGTGGTCAGTAACCAAGAATGAACAGTTAAGTATGGAAGCAAAGAAGGCTGTGAACAATAGTGTATTTATCCCAACTGTTTTATATGGCAGTGAGACTTGGGTATGTCAGAAGAAGCATATGATTAAAATAAGCGCCGTAAGTATGAGGTACCTAAGATCTGCATGTGGCAAAACGAGACGTGACAGAGTAAGGAATGCATGGGTAATGGATACGTGCCAGGTGAAGGAGACACTGCCTGAACTGTACAAAAGGAGTGCGTTAAGATGGTTTGGACATGTGGAACGAATGAGCAATGAACGCTTAACAAAGAGAATATATGAGATAGGTATGAATGGAAAACTAGGTAGCGGTAGACCGAGAAAGATGTAGTTGAATATGATTGAAGAAGTTGTTAAAGGAAAGAGAATAAAGAGCGCAAAGAATAGGAGAGCTTTCCATAAACGTTGTATGAATCTAACAGAAACAAAAGAAGTGTGTAAGGACAGAAAGGAATGGAGAAATGTAGTGAATTGTTGATACTAGTGATAGTAGGATTGGTAGGTAATAGTGGGCTGGTGTGGATACTGTAGAGTGCTGAGTGTTGCGGTGAAAGGCGGCGGTAGTGAGAGGGGCTGGTGTATGGGTGCATGCAGTGGTTGTGAAGGTGGCGGCTTGTTATTGGGTTTTGACTACCCCACTAAGGGAATGACATGATTGGTAGTAGTAGTAGTAGTCATATAGATTATTTCGGCTTATTAATAATATGGATAAAAGCTTCAAAATTCACAATAATTAAAAATAATAATTTAAAAGAGTATTATAAGACAGGTTATACATATTTACAGGTGCTAATAATTGGATCCAATGACAAAAGGGTTTCTTTGTATCGACGGCATGCACTGTCGGTCTAACAGACGCTCAGCGTCGCATTTGATAAGAACATGGTATGTTCTCCTGTGACTCTGGTCTCGCCTAGTTCAGTGTTCCGCTAGGTGCACAAGGGATCACCTTGCTTGTGAACATCACCCTTTACGTAAGGAACATGGCAGTTTTAATAAAGATATCTCGATACGCTCGTGACCGGTGCCAGACAGCGAAAGAAGGTATCTCGGCGACGGGCGTCAAACAGGCTTTCGCTACCTAGCAACGCAGTTGTATTTGACGACTTCGTTAGTCAGTCACACCAGAGTCTTTGTTTCCGCTATTAAATCAACACAAAACTCAGGCGCTCTGTTTATTCTTATAGTCAGGGTTGGACTGTTACATAGCAACGCGTCCAATCTCGGCTATAAGATTGACGGAATTTGGACGATACAAGGAAGAACTACCCTTATGGATAAATGAACTATCTTCGCAGCTTAAAGCTGTGATGACGATTTTAGTATTAGAATTTTAATAATTCTACGGAAAGCGGTTTACGTAGTTTGTAATTACCAAACCACTCTTAATTTTAACAAAATACAGCTTAATCTTGCAGGTAACGCAGTATATTCTCTCGGTGCTGGTTCAGTCAAAGAACTCGTTTCGCATTGGAAATGTTGTGCTTTTATATAGAATTATGAAATATCGCTCCCTTTTCTTCGAACTCTATTGATAATTGTGTATTCAGTCTTACAATAATTGATAAGCGAACAGCGTTATATGTTTCGTTTATCAATTTATTTATAATGCAATATTGCGCAATTTCAATTAATGATTTATCATTAATTAAAGCGATCTTAAATTGTTTCTATATTGATCTTATATCTTAGAAGTAATCTACATTTAATTTGAAGGGTTTATCAATGGTTTAAATCTTGATTTGTGTTGCGCAATATGTCGTAATTCTTACATTTTATTTCTTTACATTTTTTGTTTATTTAAGCAGGCTAACGATAATTAAAATTGAATAACCAAGATAATTCACTCCCGTTTGCATACTTTGTCAATATTTTACATATTTAAGCTGCCGGAATTTTAATATAAACATAGAAGCACGCGCGATTTGTTGCAAATCGATTTTCGCATGTTACTTTCACTTAACAGGTTTCCTTGGGAAATGTTACAGAACTTATATACATCGTACAATTCAAGTGCACTTGTGAAAATAAGGTACGACAATTGGTTAGTTTATAGAGCTTAGTAATCACTACGGAATTGCTTGGAGTGCTTTAAAAGACTATAAAATTAGGTTTGAATAGGATTTTCTTCATAAACGGAATATTTCCACAAATTACCGTCTCTAAAATGCAATAATGAAAACGAAACTTGTGCATACATAATACAAATGCAAGAATTGGGCTTTGGCTTAACATTCATCAAATTAGGAATCTGGCTTATAAAGTAGCTGAAGGTTCGCAAAAAGTGCATTATTTTAATAAATCGAAAGAAATAGCTTGCTGATTAGGAAACTTTAAACAACGGTGCGATTTGGCACAGACAACCCGAAAATCTTGCAATGATCAGAAGTAATATGACAAATAGAGAAGTTCTAGTACGCCACTTTCGTACCCACTACGATTATTATTCATAGCTTCAAGAAAACCGGAAATTATCCGATAAACTCAGATGCCATTCCAAATGAAGCTTTGGCTCCTTCTAATGTTACAAATCAAATTTCAGATGTAATATCAAGTCCTTCTAGGTCTAATTGCCAAAAGCTTCCTACAGATCAGTTATTACAAATTCCAGGGAAGTCTTGGCCAAAAGTTATTTCTCCACAGCCATCATCGACATCGTCTAGTGTAGAACGCTTGGCTTCAACTCTGTGCAAATCGTCAACAACTCGTACTTTAAGACAATTATCGTCCTGTTCTGAAAACCTTTCATATTCCATTGTGAAACAAACTCCATTCTGGTAGCGGAAAATCATCAAACTCGGTTTCTCGAAAATCGGTTCGAAAATCAAGGTAAGGCAGGACTGGTTTTGTGAGTCATGCGGTGGTAGTTACAACGAAGACGTTTCAAAAAGAAATGGTGCCAAGTGGATCCAGTGCAGTTCTTGTGTATTAGTGTTGGTGCCAAGTGGTAGATGATGCAGTGGTATTTATGAATCCTGTAGGAAGTAAGTCGGATTAGATGTACATATATGTATTATAAAAGTAATAGTTACGCAAAATAAGCTTAAAAAATGTAAAAATGTGTTTAGTAATCTTTGAATGAATCTTAAAACGCATCATCACTAATTTAATAACAGGACATCATGGACTAACCTTACGTATCACGAAATTATCATAGTTTTTTATTGTTATTAACGTTTAATGGATATAGAAGTTTTATTTGTCAGTAAAATATGTACTAAAATATATGATGTTTGACATGAATTTCATTTATAAGACCAAGTCAAAACACAAATAAAAGTAGATTTATCACGGAGTTATCCGAATTTACCCTATATCATAGGTTGTCGAGGAATGCCTTTGGTAGAAGTTTTGCATTATTTTAATTTTCATTCATTATTATTAATTTACCGATAGCATTTTTATATGCAAGTGTATACATATTTACCTGAGAACTGCGATACTTATCACTTATCTTTATATCGTTTAATTTGCTATGATTATTATTAAAATTGTGTCGTTTGATCGTTATTGTTTTTTAACGGCTTTACTGAGTACTATTGCCTTATTTAACCATAAATTGCATAACTTTACAATTAGTAAAATAATGAACCACGCCATCATATTATGACTACGATGTGAAAAATAATTATTTATTGAATTCAGTAAACGATTTTATCTGTTTATCAGCGTTAATTTTTTCAGTTTTTTACAGCCAATTAAACATATTGTTTATACTTCATGACAACGACTGAACTCACGTTAATTAATTATTTAAGTAATATCTAACCTTATTTATTTAAAATTTCTTGTATAGCAGCGATTAACCTGAAATTCGTGGTCTGCTTTTAATTATATTTAACCGCTTACTATGCACTTGTAGAGATTTTCGCTTATATTATATTTTTATTTATTTCAAATTCAAAGTTCGCACTGTGCATAGGAGAAATCTACATAATTTTCATTAATATCAATTTCTATATTAATTATAGATGGCTCTGCCATTATATACCTTTTGGTGTCTTTTCGTTTCGAATCCTCGTATGATAGTGTCTAGTGTCTATGTTCTAGAAGATCCTGCTAGGATAAACAGTAGATCTTAAGGAGATATAGATCTTAACATAACACAGGACGAGTGGAAAATTAGCTTAACTCAGATCACTTCCCCATATTATTAAACATAAACACCAAGACCATGCCCACGCAAAACGAGTGCTCTAAACTACGAGTATTTTGGCTAAAATACAGACGTTTAATGGAAAACGTTAACGAAATAGTAGTTGTAAAGTTTCAAAAGGATTAAAGGCTGCCATAGACACTATCAGTGAGAAACTAGTTTCGTAAACTCAACACAATAAATTAATGGGACGTAACGTCGCTCGTTCACCAAAGTAATAAAGCGCATTTGTCCTCCAACTGACAAAAGAATGTGATAGAAGTCATTAAAGAAACGAAAGAGTTTCATTGATGAATAAACTCAAGGCCGTAGAGGACAAAATGTTTTCCAAATGTGGAACCAAACGCCTCGTTAAAGGACGACTCAAAGATGGCTGAAGTGCCTGCTAATTATTTTTAAGGACAATTACGAATGACTGTAAGACACCGAAATAGTGCATGTTTACGGTAATAACACAGATCTTCCAGTCTTTAACACATGTCGGTAGCTCATAGATGAATTCGAAATAGGTGGGCTCTTGCTTAGGCTTTACCTCAGTAAAACTTCGGCTGCGGATAAAATATCTAACCGAGGCGTAAAACAACCCCCCATTAACGAACGTTCAATTATCTAACCGAAATATACAATTCAGCCTTCAACATTATGTGCGTGTGCCTGTGTATGCTTGTGCGCGTGCGTGTTTGCATGTGCTTGTGCATGAGCACGATAAAAATTTTATATTTAAGTTTGTGTCCATCCGGGCACGTGACCGTAACGATTTAACTAAAATCGGATAACCGGAAAGGCCACTTTGCTAATATCATTTTTTGGTTTGTCATGATTCTCTCGAAATTGGTTCTAACGATTTTTTAAACCTAAAATATTTCTTAGCCATTTAATGCATTTTCATATAATCTAGGCGGATTCTCGGAAATTTTGTGCAAATCGAGTAACCCGAAGTTCCTTTACCGTTAGCTCAGAATGAAATAACCATGGAACTAAAATTCCTATCTAAATGAAGTTTTATAACTGTGTATGTAAAATTAGGAATTTGGTTAAAATAGAATAACCGGAAGTACCACTTTATTTCTATTATGTTTAGATATTTTACGAATTGTTCGTTTTTCGTGATTTTCTTGAAATTGGCTCTATGGTTTTTTTAAATTTATTATATTTCTTACTAAGCGGTGTTTCTAGTACATTTCGAAGATCGAGTAACTAGAAGTAATTAAAGTATTAATTATGAGTGACATATTTCAAAAACTAAAAGTTATATAAAAATTAAACATATTTAATTATCCTATCGCCTGTACATCAGACGGCTAGAATTTAGTTATATTCTAACGACCAGAAATGGCACTTTTGCGATTTTTAAGTGTTATCTTTGATGTTATTTTCGCGAGCGTAACGGTTTCTCTGAAATATGCAAAAAAAACGAGAGAAACCAGAGAAAATCTCTGGTGTCAAGCAGGGTTTTTGGGGACATTATTTTCATAGCTAATACGTAATAAAAGGTCGTGTGTTGTCTCACACAAGATTTTTTTTCTTATTCTGACTATAAGCATTTACGCATTTATCTGCTTCCAGGGATTTAGATAATAAGGTCTTAAATTTTAGTTTTGTATCGAATCCAACGGCGTGGCGCCTATTAGGAGCATTTCTCTCTTTCAGCATGAGTATTCTACGACCTATTTCTGTAAATCAAAAGCTTAGAAATCTCCACACTCCTCAGTTCATTGGCGCGCTCCTTACTCTAACGACATTCCAAATGAGCATAACTTGCGAATTTCTTTATTTTATTACAAGCCGCAAATTCTATTTCTACCATTCTACCGTGTCAAGAAATCAAAATTTCAGATCTTACCCTCGCTGTCACCTCTAGAAGTACCAATTCGAAGCTAAACCTAATAAAGCACAGCGGCTCCCACAAACAGCATGTCCTTATAATAAAATCCTCTCTGTATTTAATAAATAATCACTTCTCTTGGCTAGATAAAGCATACTGTTTCAGCTGGTGTAACTGCAGTAAATAAAACAAGTTCATAGACGCAGATAGTTTTAAAATTTTCCATCTATTAATTAGTTTAGATTAAATAAATATGTTAGAATAAGAGTCAGTATTATATTTATAAAAGGTGACCCATTTTTTAACGCGAACCAGTCTTTAGCACTTGATACGCCACTGAATTTGATATTGCGACTTACATCAGAGTTGGCGGGAAATTTATATATACAGCCCTTTTTTGGATCACTTGGTATATATTATTTTTATTACTTATATTTTCTGCTTTTATCTAAATAATATTTATTTGTTAAGCATGTCAATAATATGCTGAGTTGAAATATTTTTTCCGTTCCTATGTATAGATTATATCTTTTATAAACGTTTTGATTGGTATGAGTTAAAGAAATACTTAAACTTGTTTGGATCTCCTCCATAAGGATATTTATTATGATCAAGTAACATAAAATGTATAATAAGAATTTAATAAATGTAATGCTATTCTTTCCTTTAATCTAGTTAGAATTACAGCCAAAAAAGATTAAAAATCGAGAGATTATTGCGATCTGTTTGAAAATATAATGAAAACCTGCCCTTATTACTTTATGAAATAAAACAATAACCAACATGCTAATGGTACGAGATTCTCATTTTTCTACGCCGAGTTGTTTATATAATTAAAAGATTTTCAGTTCGTTGCACAACTTAATATAAATTTTTGTATGCGCTTTTACTTTATTTTTATCTCATACCATAGAGGAACAAATTTACTGCTAGAATATACAAGCTAATATAGGTACAATATCTAACATTAAATTTTATTTCTAAGGTATACTAATACGCTGAGATACAAATAGTTTGAAGTTTTTCTTGGCCGCTAATTGGTTGCATTAATATCAAAAATATGCATATTTTCATCGATCAATCCCAAATTTCCAGTGTCGTTTATTTCCTGAATTTTGTTATCCTAAAAACTAATTAATATTTTTAGTAAATCATTTGGAATTAAGTATTTATTTTTTTAACTGTAGTTTCTGCTTTTTTATTACAATATCAATGTTTTGAGCTAACTTATCATAACACATAGAGTTACTTCGAAATGATGGCAGACATTTTAAAAACGTATTATTTACGCCGCATATATTTACAAATAATAATAATAATTGAACAATTTTAATTTGGGCACAATTAAATTTAGAAATCCTTGTAAAGCCTTTTGAGAACTTCTGATATACAGTATTTATAGTCAGAAGTTTATGAAGAAATCACGTATGTTTAGTCCAGGCTTAGTATTCAGAATAATGTGAAATTGATAAAAAAAACTGTAATGTGGTTACTAAATGAATATTTTATTATCCAGTTATGCTGCTTACTGTAGGTGAGTTTTTTCAAAAACTGGTAAAAATGTAGTTACTAACACTGTAATTCCACTTGCAAAAGAAAATTCGGTTTGTTTCATATAATTAATTTGCTTTTACTTTCATTATTTCTGAACTAAAAGTCCTATTGGAAAAATTAAAACACATTCCTTTGGAATACTTTTTTGTACCTTCTGTAGAACTTTGAGAAAATCGAATAATAAATTTAAAGCTTTTCAACTTTACATAAATAATTCGAAATTACTTATTGTTCAATTTCGGAAATATTAAAAAGCAAAATAAATCCGTAAAAAGAGCACATTTTCTTTTGGCTGGTAATACCTTTTGGATTTAAAAAGGGCATAAATGAGTACCTTACGGTAACCGCTGTTCGTAATTTTTTTTGCGTAAACCATCTTGAAATAACTGTGTTAAATTAACATTTTATCACTTAATTATTTGTTTGTAAATTACAGTACCTCTTCGATGATTTTAATATAACTGCCTCGTTTAATTTTTCAACATAATGCGCTTACAATAAAAATTAAATCATTATTTGTGGCAGCCGATCAAGCACGGAGTATAATTCGAATGTGGTTACAATTTGTTATGTCGGGAATTGCATAATAAAAATTAATAAAAATTAAATCATTATTCGTGGTAGCCGATCAAGCATGGAGTACAATTCGAAATGTGGTTACAATTTTTATGTCAGGAATTGAATTACGCATTTTTCTTAAATTTATGTAAAGGATTCATTATTTAACAAATTTCAATAGTTTATAAAATATATTCATGTTTAAATTTAAAAAAAAAAGGCTTAATGGAATTTAAAATTTCAAAATTAGATCTCTTTGAATAGTTACCATTTTATTTTCTTCTGCTATTGAAAAACTAGCCCGTACAGTAAACCTACAGATAACTATGCACTCGTTATATTACCATTGCCTTGCGAATGAAAAACGTCTGCAACTAAGAATTGAACTTGGGTTCTTAGCATCACGACGCTGACTCTCAAACTCTGAGCTACTACTACTCTGATTGTCTAAATACTCAAAATAAAAATAACTTCAAATTAAAAACATGAGCATTACAACGCTAAATATCCTAGATAACGCTACTAAAATTGTCAATACAGCTTCAGGTACTAGGTGGACATTAAATAGTCAAAATAAAGTCGCCTAGTTTTAACGCTTTAGATCGTATATGAAATATCTGCAAATCTTGTTTAAATGTATTTCGGATATTAATCGACATATTGTAAGGTGTTTGTTAATTATATGAAATCAAAGTACATTATAATTTAATGTCGATATTAATTAAATACTTTAATCTCATAGGAACTGGAAGTTCGGGTCATAAACTAGAATTAAAGACACATTTCTGTTGGACAATAATGCTGGTTTTTAGTTATAGTTATTTACTGTCTAAACTTACCAAAACTTGCATTTAATTATGTAATAATTTTAAAGTTTATTTTTTTCGAAGCAGTTATTTATTTTCGCAATGATTATAAAGTTAAAAATCATTGTTTAATTAACCAATAATGCTTAAAAGTAATGTTCTAATTTCTAGTATGTACAAGATATATTTGTTTCGCGTCTCACAATTGCTAGATAAGCTGCCACTGACGTAACAGGTTACTTTTCATTTTCTAAAAATATATAATACATTTGTTTCATTATTAAATTGAATTTTTTATCTTATCGCAATCAATTATTCCTTTTTATATAACTGACAAGAAGCTTGGGTGCTACATTTATGTTAGTCCCATTACATCATTGTAAGAGCACTCGAAATTTTAACAAAACATAAAATGGAAACAATTCAAAACAGTATAGGGCAGTTAGGCATTTATTTCCGTTTCCATTTGAAATAATTATTCTGCATTTATGTGAAATTGAATTTGTTATTTAAACTGGATTTGCTTTTTAAAAATAACAGGTGTTATAATGTTGCAAACTATTTCTAAATATTTAATATTTACAAGAATTCCGCTGTCACCAAAATTACCCGCTGTAAGTGGCATCATACTAGGCCTAAGGGGTCTTGAATATTGTAACCTCTTCCCTACCGGTAAGAAACCAGAGTTATCTTCCCATCACTCGTGAGTTCCATGATATCAGGTCTGCCTTCTTAATTATAATCCAAAGACTGCCCAATTCGTGTGCATTAGACGCCCACTTAACCGGTGAATCAATAGCGCCAACATTGACAGGAGGAGTTCCGTATGTTCGTAGCGGCCTCTGTAGTATCATACAGTAAATTTTAATGTACAGTCTTTATCAATTTGTCCTTGGGAAGCAAGATAACCTTCCTTCTTTACGTGCCAAGTAAGTTACTATCTTATTTTTCCGTTGTCGATCTCTTTTGAGGGTCCAAAACCGTCACCATAAGTATTCCGTATCGATATCTTTGTTTAAAGAATTAATTACCTGATCTTTAGTTATTAATGAAAGTTGAAGTAAAGATTGAAATGACAAATCTATATAGGCTACCATCACAATTAGCAATGATGAATTCGTGGGATCCACGATGCATGTTATACTGAATGTTTATATTTTATGTTATACCGATTATTATCTTATTGATCCGTTTTATTGACATCCAGGTTATCCTTTCAGATTTGGATGGGAACAACTCTTCCAGTAAGTTTTGAAGGCCGCTCTTCTAGTTTTCTTCCTTTCACCTACCATTAACAAAATTAAATTTGTTATTCAAGAATAACGTTATTCAGCGTGGCAATGTCCACACAGAAGATATTCAGGAATGGCTAGGTTTTTTGCCTGGTATAATTGGGCCTGGTGGTAATATGATTGACAAGCAGGCAGGTCGCCGCAATCTTCATGTTAGGCTAAGGCAACAAAGGTTACTCGATGGTTCTGATTCTCCAATTCTTCGTGTCAGATTGTTGGCTTCAAAGTTGAAGAACGCTGGAGCTTGGTTAAAGGTCTTATCTCAAACCTTTTGGCCTTATTACTTTCAAATGACTACTTTTCTTAAAATTTCCGTTACTGTTCTTTTGGGAGCATAACAAAGAATCTTCTGTTGTGGCCTACCTTGATAAATCAAGTATTTATGGGCTTCCCTGTAAACGTAGCACTGGTCGTTTCGTCATTCTTCAATTAACAATATTATTCTACCTGCACTTCATTTTGTTGAAATACCTTGTATCCTCGAACAAGTCGGTTATCCAAATGACATGACGCTTATGCCTTGGTTACTTTGTAGACCCATATGGTATTTTACATATACAGACATGTTTGCCCCTAGTTATTTAATACGCACGTTAATTTCTGCTGGGTCAACTGCTCAAAAACGAGAAGATGATAAATGCAAAAATTATGCTGGGTTACATGACTTTTGGATACATCAGGAATTTATAGTAAAATAGGTATCCAATTTACTAAATAAATTGGTTGTCGCATTACTCAATCTTCTGGAGACCAGAAAATATGTCCATTCTTACATCAAATAATTAGTACTGTTCTTAAACAAGAAAATACTGCTTGTCTTTTAGGTACTCTTCATACCATCATACCATAGTATGTTTTAAGTCTGTTATTTTATTGTTACGTTTTTAATTACAATTACGTATAATGTGTATCTACGACTCTATAAACGTTATATCAATTATTATAAAATTTTGAATAGATAAAATTAAATTAAATTTTGTATATTATTATACACGGTTTTGAAACACTCTACCTATTAAAAGAGGCACTTTTAGAGATAATTAAATTCCATTAAACCCTATTTTCAAAATCGTTGCTTACGATAACATTTTGTGTACCGCTGATATTAGTACATAATCTGTTACAACAGACGTTCAAGAAAAAATGTTGACTATAATTCCCTACAAAACAACAACGTATTGAATTACACTTTGCGATTTATTTACTAATAAATATGTATGAACTTGACCTACCACAAATTATGACCTAATTTTTATTTAAAATTAATTTAAAATTAAATCTGGAAGTTTTATTAAAAGCATAAATGGAACGTTCTTAGTTAAATCAAAATTAAAAATCAATTACGCTTAAGATTACAAATTTAGTTGCGATTGCAATTATGCGTTGGCGTAAAAAACATGATAACGTAACATATGTTTCAAATAGTAAATGCGTTCAAAATTCGTATTACTTACGAAATTACTTTCAAAATGTGATTTAAGCTGCAATATTAGTAATAAACTAAAAAGGCGTAAAATCTTACTTTTCATTTAAAGTAAATTTTTAAAATGTTAAAAAAGCATACGTGTTATAAATAAACAACACAAACTGTTCAATGGTTTAAAAAAAATCAAATGATTGTAGATATTGCCGATCAAGAGAAAATGCGCTCGTTTTACGTGTATACTTTGCCTTTTAAAATTTTCGAAATGAACACCTTTTTGAAAAAGATAAAGAAAAATCGCGTTGGAATATATTTTTGTACCTTGTGTAAAAGTTTGAAAAAAATTGAATAAGAGCTACATACTTCTTTATCAATTTTACTTACTCGACACAATGTTAGACTAGATACGACCGCAATGACATATAAAACGAAGGCTGATCTTGGAATAAACGTACATGATTTCTTCAAAAATTGAGATGAGGCTTCTGACTATAAATATTACATATCAGAAGTTCCTAACAAGTTTTATAAGAATTTTCTAAATTCGGTTGTGCTCATATTAAAGTTGTTTATTTTCTTTATTATTTTTTTGTGAATGTATGAGGCGTAGAGAATAAGTGGTTAAAATTTTTGAAATCATTTCAAAGCAATCCTGTAGATTTTAATTTTATTTAATTTTAAGGTCGCAGATTTCATAAATCTGTATAGATTGAACATGAATTTATGTAGGCTTTTAGTAATAAGAATCAGTGTTTTATATACAGGGTCCTCAAAAACAATGCCAGAATTGTGTAACCTTATTAAATAGTAATTCATTCAATGTACGGAATTCATTCTTGTGTTGATATACATATAGTAAAAGAGTGTAAGTTTTCACTTCTCTAACTAGATGCCGCTGTTCGCATACGTGGAATAGCGCAGCGGCGATTTTCTTACTGCAGTTATTCTTTGAGTCCGAGTTGGTGATTCGAGAGATGTTGTAATCCTTCTTAAAAGAAAATAATAAAAGTTAGATTTAATATAAGGTAATTAAGAGAAATAAAAATTAAAATTTATATTATTTATTATATTTAAGGTATAATCTTATTAGGAAAAGTTATTAAACAGGTAAACTTATAAAAGGAAAACTTATATAAAAGGTTACTTCTTATAAAATAAATGTTTTACTTTATTTAAAATCAACGGAATGTAGTTCAGACGCTACTTGTAAGGTA